>JAQZBX010001061.1:28136-69403 GCA_029593785.1 Cabassous unicinctus | reverse complement strand
TTTGTTCAAATCCTCACTCTGCCACTTACGAGCTATAAGTCCTTGAGCAAGTCCCTCAATCTCTTTGTGCCTCTTTATCTTCAATGTAATGAGGGTAATGATCCATATTATAAAGGTTATTTTGATAATCAGATAAAACTTAGGAAAACCACCAAACACAAACATAGTATATCTTCAATAAGTAATGGCTAGTGTTACTCTAAGTACATAACTCAAGTAGAATTAGCCTGTGAGTGGGTTAACATAGGAAATTGTTAATATTATACTCCAGAGCACCAAGACTGGGACTTGGTCCAACATTGCCAATAACTTCATATATGACCTTGGGCAAGTTACAGCATTTAAAAAAAACATTTTATTTAGAAATAGTTTCAAGCTTATAGAACAGTTGGAAAAATAATACAAAATCTATACAGAGAACTTTAATATACCCCAACTCAGATACCCAGATTTACCAACTTTTAAGATGTTACCACTTTTTTGTATTATTCTGTCTATATATCGATCAATCAATCAAATCTATTTCCTAGACATTTGCATATATCATGCTCCTGAGCACTTAATACTTCCATGTGTTTTTCCTAAGAACAGGGACATTTACATATGTAACCACTTTAAGTACAGTTATCAAGTCCAAGAAATTTAACACTGATATAAAGCATACAGTCTATATTCCGATTTTTTCCAATTGTCTCAATAATATTTTTGAGCATTTTATTCTCCATTGTTAGATCCAGTACAGGATCATGTATTACATGTAATTGTCATTACCTCTTTAGTTTCTCTCTCCCCCCACCCCTCTCTTTTTCAATTGTGGTAACATATATACAAAATAAAATTTGTCATCTCAACCACCCCAGAGTATACCATTTGGAATTAATCACATTCACAATGTTGTGCTACCCTCACCATCATCCATTACCAAAACTATCCTATCACCGCAAACAGAAACCCTGTACCCATTATGTATTAGTTCCCCAATTCCCTTACCCTACCCCAGTTAACCAGTACTCTATTTTCTGTATCTATGAGTTTGCATATTCTAGTTATTTCACATAAGTGAAATAATATAATATCTGTCCCTTTGCATCTGACTTATTTCACTCAACATCATGTCTTCAAGATTCCTCTATGTTAGAGCTTATATCAGAACTTCATTCCTTTTTATGGTTGAATAATATTCCAGTGTATGTCTATACTACATTTTGTTTATCCATTCACCTGCTGATGGACACTTGATTTGCTTCCACCTTTTGGCAATTGTGAATAATTTCCCTATGAGCACTGATGTACAAATATGGGTTGGAGTCCCTGCTTTCAATTTTTTAGGGAACATACCTAAAAGTAGGATTACTGGGTCATATGGTAGTTCTATGTTTAACTTCTTGAAGAACTGCCCAACAATCTCCAACTGTGGCTTCACCATTTTACATTCTCACCAACAATGTATGAAGGTTTCCAAATATTTTCTCCCATTCTGTAGGTTGCCTTTTCATTTACTTAATAATGTTCTTTGAGGTACAAAAGTTTTAATTTTATGAAGTCTAATTTATCTAATTTTTCTTTTGTTGCTTGCACTTTTGGTGGAAAATCTAAGAATCCATCACCTTTCTCTATGTTTTCTTCTAAGACTTTTGTACTTTTAGATCTTATATTTAGGTTGTTGATACATTTTGAGTTAATTATTATATATGGTGAGCAGTAAGGGGACCACTTTCATTCTTTTGCATGTGAATATAAAGTTTTCCAAGCACAATTTGTTGTTCTTTCTCCATTGAGTGGACTTGGCTCTTGCCCAAAACTCAATTGGCCATAAATATGTGGGCTTATTTCTGCACTCTCAGTTCTATTTCTTTGGTCTCTTTGTCTGTCCTTGTGCTGGTAATGTGCTGTTTTGATTGTGATAGCTCTGTAATAAGTTTTGAAATCAGGAGGTGTGAGTCCTACAACTTTGTTTTTTCTTTTTCAAGATGGTTTTGGCTATTTAAGTTCCCATATTCTTCCATATGAATTTGATTATTAGTTCTATTTCTGTGAAGCAAGCTGTTGCAATTTTGATTGGGATTGTGTTGATTCTGTAAATCACTAACAATTTTAAGTCTTCCAATCCATGAGCATGGGATATATTTCCATTTATTCAGATGTTCCTTAATTTCTTTCAGTAATTATTTGTAGTTTTCCATCTACAAGTCTTTACATCCTTGATTAAATTTATTTTGAGATATTTTATTTCTTTAGTTGCTATTGTAAATGGTATTGTTTTCTCTGTTTTCATTTTCTTTGTTTGTTTTCATTTTCAGATAGTTCATTGCCGGTATATAGAAACACCACTGAAATTTGTGTATTGATTTTGTACAACACCACTTTGCCTAATTCATTTATTAGTCCCATAGGTTTCTTGTAGATTCTTCAGGACTTTCTATGCATAGGATCATGAATTCTTCCATTGCCTATTTTTGTGTTTAGTTGATCCTTTTTGTTGAACCTTTTAGAGTCCCTTCTCATTTCCTTCTTTCATATTTTTAAGATATTTTCTTTGTGGTTATCGTGGGGCTTAAATTTAACATCTGAAATCTATAACAATCATTTTTTTATACCAACTTAACTTCAATACCATACACAAGCAATGTTCCTTTACCCCTCCATCCTCTCACTTTTATGTAGTTCTTCTCACAATTACATATTTATTCAACATGAGATCAAAACCATTGACTGACTAATCACTATTTTATGCATTTGCATTACTGATTGAGTAGGAATTAAAAAGAAGATAGTTACAGACAAACAATACAATGTATTGGTAACTACATTTATCATGCTATTACCTTTACAGAGATATTTATTCCTTCATGTGGCTTCAATCTATTTTCTAGTGTTCTCTCCTTTCAACCTGGAGAAGTCCCTTTAACATTTCTTAAAAGCTGGTCTAGTGGTGATGAATTCCTTCAGCATTTGTTTATCTGGAAATGTCTTAATCTTAATCCCTTGTTTTAGAAAGTGAGTTTTGCCAGATATAGATATTTTGGTTGGTATTTTTTTCCTTTCTGCACTTTTAAATATGTCATCCCACTGCCTTCTTGTCTCCATGGTTTCCAATGAGAAATCAGTACTTGTTCTTATTGAGGCTCCCTTGTAGGTGATGTGTTGCTTCTCTCTTGTGGGTTTTCTATAGTATTTAAGAGTTTGATTATAATATGTCATGAGGGTCTATTGGTTTTATCCTGTTTGGAGTTCTTTGGGATTCTTGGATGCATATATTCATGTCTTTCATTAAATTTGGGAAGTTTTCAGCCATTATTTCTTCAAGTATTCTTTCTGCCCCTTTCTTCTCCTCCTGGGACTCCTGTACTGCATATATTGATATACTTGATTCTGTTCCACAGGTCTCTCAGGCTCTGTTCACTTTTCTTCATTCTTTTTTCTTTCTGATCTTCCATCTGAATAATTTCAATTTTCTTATCAAATTCACTGATTCTTTCTTCTGCCAGCTCCAATGTGTTATCAAACCCTTCTAGGAATTTTTTTATTTCTCTTACTGTGGTCTTCAGCTCTTATTGAGGTCTTCAGCTCTCTTTAATTCCTTTACATGATTTCAATCTCTTTATTGCTATTCTTTTTGTGTTAATCTATCATTCTCCTGATATCCTTTAGTTCTTTGTCTGTATTTTCATTTAGATCTTTGAGAATATTTGGTCCATTTTTTAATTTAAATTTTTTTTTTTATCTCAATGTTACAAGTTAGTCAACACAAGATAATAACTACAATAACAATAAATCTGCTTTAGTCAGCAGTTACACTCCCCCCTGCTCTTATTTTTGTTCATTCCTCAATTTTGAGGGATTTGGGATGATATCCACTTTGACTGCTTCAGGCTGAGAAGGGATGTAGGTATTATAAGGCAGATGAATGGAATTGTTTTGCTTGCAGTTGAAGATACTCTTTGCTTTTGGGATAGGGCTGGTCCATCATCATTGTTTTGTTAGTTGTCCAGAGTAGGCCTGAAGAACTGGAGAATAGGATTTGGCCACATATCTTCTGGGTTTCAGGGCTCAACTGGCATAAGAACAATCTGAAGGCTTTGAGTCTCTGAGAAATATACTTAACAGGTAAACAGAAAATTATAGGTTCAAATAAAAGAAGTAGAAAAATCATGATTAGGGAATTTATAAATGAGTATAATTATGTTATAAGGGGGAAATAGCTTTTCATATATTCCCAGATAGATGGGCCATTTTTTTAAAAGTCTTTGTCTGGTATCTTCAAGATCTGGTCTTCTTTGTTGATGGTTTCTAATGCTTTATCTCACTTCTTTGCATGGGCCATCATTCCCTGTTTGTTTGTAAGTTTTGTCGTCTTTTTTTGCACACTGGACATTTTGATATTTTAATGTGTTTTCTCTAGAATTTAGACACTGAGGCATCTGTTCCTTAAGCTTATATCCAGCTAGTGTATGACAGATATTTCCTTGAATGCCAGGAAAGAGAGAGAGAGAGAGAGAGAGAGAGAGAGAGAGAGGCAATTCCCAGTCTTTGCAAACTGGCTTGTGCAAGTGCTCTCTTTCAGACGTTAGCCACCCTAACCATGAGTTTAAAAAACAGACTGAGGTAAATCATAGGGTACCCCTTGTCTTTTCTGAGCATTTGTCTTATCCTGGGCATGTGTGTCTAGTCCTAGGAATTCCCCCATTTATACAGATCTGAATGTGCCTTTTCCCCTAAAAAGCAACATTTCATCTCATTCCTGGACATTACACTGCACATCCTATTCCTGACAATCCTTTGCCCTAGCTGGTTGCAATTGACTGTTCTCTTATAGCATTCTGTAGGAGAGCTCTGTGAGCCACCTCTGTATGCAGGGGATGTTCTGGGACAGCAAATCTGTGACAAGTGTCCTGTTTTAGTCCTTCAGGTTGCCACCAAACAGATTGGCACAGACATACATGCATTCTAGTATGTGCACAAAAGTTCCTCGGCTACCTCCAGAATAGGGACTAAGGACCTGCACTGGGGTGTGGTACAACCCTGCACTGAGCCAGTGAGAGGATGGGTGAAGGGCCAACAAGGGTGCCACAAGATATTCTTACCATTTTTAAGTTGCCTTTTTCTTGATTCAGTGTTCACCTTGTTGCTGCAACCCTTTAAATGCTGTTCAGAGCTCTGAGAAAGATGGTTCTGCCAGTTCTTGCTTGTTTTTCAAAGCTTTTGTTGGGGGACAGAACCCTGGAGCATGTCACACTGCCATCTTGCTAAGTCACAGCATTTTAGATATTAATGGGGGTCCTTTTAGGTATTTTCCAAATTTTGGAGAGTCCAACAAAGAACATTCAATTATTGGAGATGAGATTGCATAAACTTTCTGCTTTTGCTATCAGGAGCAATTATATCAGAATTGCATGATAACCCTGATTATTTTATTTTGATCTGATATTCTAATTGGTAGTTACATATGACTTTAATTAATAGAATTGGGAAAATCCATGAATTATTTATTGTTGGAAAAGCACAGGGTTTTGGTAGGAAGATCTGACAAAACATATAGGACAAATTTAAAGAGATATTGTTAGTGATGAAAAGTCCAGAAACCATTTCTTAAGGTCCTTTTGGCTCTATCATATTCCATTGTCTTCCTTAAAGACCCTAACTCTCCAGAATTTTCTTCCATAGGAAGAGAGCAAAAGAATTTCCGTTCATTTTCCCTGCTTTTCCTGGCAACACGTATGTTGTTTCTAGTTACGTGACACCCACCACAGCCACCCATCTTTATATTATGACATCTTTCAGGACTTTGGTCTTCCATAGATGAACGAGGATATTAAATATTGATTTTTCTCTAATTAATTTTTCTTTTATTATGAAGCATATATTGTGGGCCAGGTATTATTCTAGATATTGGGAACACAAGAGTGAACAAAACATAAAAATCCCTTGTCCTCATAGAGTTTTCTTTCTAGTAGGAGAAAATAGACAATAAACCAAATAATCAAATAGGGTTACAATATAATGTTAGTGATAAGTGCCTTGGATTTTAAAAAAAGGCTTGGTAAAGTGGTAGAGACAAGGCAATCAGGAAAGGCTACAGTAAGGAGGTGAAAACTGAGCAGATACTTGAGGAGGAGAGGGTTTTCAGACTTTTCCATTAAATCCTTCACAGATCAGCAGAGAATAAATATATTTATCACAAGGTCCAGGGGTGTAGCCTGAGATGACCTGCTAAGAAAAAGAATTTCTCCAAAGGAATTTTATCATAAAAATATTTTTGTGATTTTTAAAATTCTATGTTGTACATCATAAACACAGGTTTGTTTTAACATGGAATATTTTAAGATACTAATTAAACTGCTCGACATTCTCCCCTCCTTCCATATTTGAGTGAAATGTGCATCTTTGATTATTTTCTACACTTATCACACAAGGTTGAGTCTTCCTTGGCATCCCAGGTTAGGTACCTGGGATGACATGCTAACCAGTGGCAGTCAACCAGTCCTTCAAGTCAGACCATCAAAGATTTATATAGCCAGACTATTAAATCTAAGTTCCCCTTTAGAATTTCTGCACATCAGGATGACTTCAGATCATGTCCAGAGTTTTTATTAAGAATCAATATAAGAAGCAGCCTTATTTATGGCTAGCAGCTGCCATGGGGTTGTTAACTGCCCCATTATACAGTAAATCACACAACGGATTCCTCTCAGCACTCAGGAAATATCTGTTTCTGTGAAATGGTAAGCTCTTTACAAATAAGAACTCATGAATCCATCTTTTCTTTTCTTTTTGTTTTGACTGATAGGAAATTAAGAGCTAGATTTTATGCTCAATATTAGTAGTGGACCCTAGTCTAGGTTTTCTGGGATAATTATCCCTCCAAAGGCACCACACTGCCCCACCCTGCATTAATAAGCTTCCAGGTTTTAATTTTCACTTGAATTGCTTTCAGATATATTGAATCTGTATTTCTTCATATAAGCCATTTCAAACTTGTTTGCTAAGCAATCGATGCATACAACTCCATGAGCCTGCGTGTGTGGAAAAAGAAATACAGAGATGTCCATTCATTTGACATCCCCTGACTGCCTGGTCTGCCAGGACCTCAGGTGGTCTGGAATGTGGAGCAATAGGAACGTTCACTGGGGAAGTTTCTTCTTCCTTTTCACTGGAGGTAGACTAAGTGGCTCCTAAATATCTCCTGCAGTGCAATGTTTCTATTCCCTTTCTTTTTTAAAATATAGTTTTCCACTTAAACTATGTATCCTGTATTCCTTAATGGCCTTGAAGGATCTGATTTTGGACCACTTTCTCCAGCCACCTGCATTCTCAGAGCCGCCTCCTGGAGGAACCATGCTGAATTTTTATTAGCAACAAGACAAATTTTATTGAAATTCATGGCGTATCATTTGCCATTTTAAAACAAATGCCTACTTTAAAATGCCAAAAGGTGTGTGGAGCCTGGAAATGCAGGGAGTGTGTTTTGACTTCTGCCCCTGCAAGCTCAGCGCTTAGCTGTGAATTGGCTATAAATGCTCCTCTATGTAAATCGCGGTCAAGGCTGGAATACCAGACCCAGGAATCCTTTAGCCAAGTCCCACAGCACTAATTTGCTTCTATGTACTTGAGAAACCAACTCCCAGATCCCTCAAGCAGGCAAACACCAGTGAGCTTTGTCAAGCTTTTGCCAGCACCTGAGAAAAAAACGGTGACAACATTAATCCACATTTGCCTTTTGACTTTTGATGTGGTCCATGTGGCTTTGAGGGTTTGTGCAAACCTTCTTCCGTTTTCCTCCACCTCAACGTCCACTTCATACTAGATCCTGGTACTGAAGCCAAGTTCTCCTCAAACCACCAGAAGATTCACTAGGGAGAATTCAGCCATTCCTACTGCCCACAGAGCAAACTTCCAAACACAGCCAGGACAACGTTCAACCCCTGGTGACTATTCTCACACCACGCCGATAAATACTCCCACATCTGCCTTTTTGCCATACCATGCCCATCACTTCAAAAAGCCCAGAATCCCCTGTTACATCATGTGGACTATTTAAAAGCAGTGTTATTAAATTACCTTCTAATTAATTGGCTCTCAGTGTTGCCAAATCAGAATGCTAGAAGCTGAATCCCTTTACTATATGATTTGCTATTATTCAGGCCAACTTTAATAAATTATAAACATCTATAAAGACAATGTTGAGGAGACCAGGGACCGGCATATAACCATTTGTTTTTTTTTTTTAAGATTTATTTTATTTATTTATACCCACTACCTTTGTTGTTTGAGGTCGCTGTTTGCTCTCTGTGTCTATTTGCTGTTTGCTCTCTGTGTCTGCTCATCTTCTCTCTAGGAGGCTCAATCACCTGAGCCACCTCAGCTCCCTGGTTTGTTGTGTCTCTCACTGTCTTTCCTCTTGGTGTCTCTTTTTTGTGTCATCTTGTTGAGTCAGCTTGCCATGCCTACCTGCCACCCCAGCTCGCCTTCTCCAGGCAGCACCAGGAACCAAACCCGGGACCTCCCATGTGGTAGGCAGAAGCTCAATCGCTTGAGCCACATCAGCTTCCCACATAACCATTTCTAATCCAGGTTCTGCGTTTGCTTTTGTCTGTCATTGGCTAAGGATGGGATTAAATTTGCACATGAAGGTGAGTTGGGAAGACTTTGAAAAATGAGTTTCCTAAAAATTTGTGATGCTTCACACAGAAGTCATTTCATAAATATTAGCTGATTGAAAGTTTTTCTTGATGAATGCATTCAAATATTTATAGATCCTGGACAGCCCAATAATCCCTTCACCTGAAGCCTTTTGGACCCACACTCAGGATCAGCTTTGCTCTGGGTTTTAAGACCAGCCTAAGCCTTAGACAGAGAAAACAGAAGCATCTCTGGATTGATACACTTTGTCATTGAATAACTAGTCATTCTGCCTGCGAGCCCTCTTCAGAAACTTCTATTTATTGTAATTAAACTCTTCTCTTGTTTCAAGCAGCTCGGCTTCCTCCCTCAACCTTCTAACTCATCCATGCCATCACCCATCCTTAGTTAATTCTCTCTTGTCTCAGAAGAGTCTCTACTCCCTTCTAAAGGCATCTTCAACCTGACGTCCCACCCTGCCACTTCCACCTCTGCCAGGTCCTGGCTCATTAGATTATTTCCTTTTTCTCATATCTTCAGAATTGTGCCTACGTCCTCTGTACCTACCAGTATTCTTTAATCTTTCTGCCCCATTCTAAAAATAAAGTTCCCTTGATTCTGCTTCTCCTTCCCCCACAGCTTTCCCTTCTTCTCCTTCCCCTGATGACAAGGCTTGCCACCCCCTCTTCTCACTTCCCATTCTCCCCTTAACACATTGCCATCTGTCATCTGCCTCCAATTCTCCAGAAAACCAGCTCTCAAAAGGTTACCAATGGCCTCCCTGGTAGCCAGCTCACTGGCGTATTTTTAGTTTTCATCTCACCTCTTTATTTGGCATTGTTGAGTACTCACCTCCACCCCTCCGCCCCCCGGCCACCACCTTTGGTCCCCAGCCACCATCTCTTCTGACCGTCTTTTCTCTGTCTCTCTTCCTGGTTCTCCCTCCTTGTCCTCCCCCCAAATATTGGTTCTGTCCCTGAATTTTTTCTCTTCTTCTACATTCTCCCTGTAGACAGTGCAGCATTGTATTTAAGGACAAATCTTTGAAGTAAGACAGACTTGAAATCTGCATTCTGGTACTGCTATCATGAGCTATCAGACCTTAGAAAATAATTTAATCTTTCAAGCTTTAGCTTTCTCTGATAATAATAATTATTATTATTGATAATAATAATTATTTCATTTCATAGAATTGTTGAAACTTTAAGCACTGGCTTAGCCCAGGTCTGGGACACAGAAAATTCAATACATGTCTGCTATTACTATTTTATTATTATTTTTGTCATCATGACCCCCACAGTGATATCATCTTCTCATCTTTTCCCCTGACTTCAGCACTTAGTTCATGACACTTATCTCTACTTCTCTGCCCTGACCTCTCTCCTGAGCTCCAACTCCTGCTTTGAACCATGCTTCCACCTTCTCTGGAATGTCCACAGGCACCTCAAACTCTACATGCTGTAACTGAAGTTGTTATGACATTCCTAAAACATGCTCCTCCTCCTGTGTCCTCCTAGGGGCTGGTGGTCCCAATCCATGTTGTAACAAACCAGAAATTTCAAGGCCATCAATGACTCCTTCCTTCTCCCTTATCTTATCACCCACATCTGATCAGTCTCCCAGGCTCATGGATATTTTGAATTTCTGCATAGTTTATAGTCTGTGCATCATCTGTCTTAGTTCAGGCCTGCATGACCTTTCATCTGGTCTCTTGCAAGTCTTTCACTTAATCGGTCTCCCTTGGCACACCGTTTCTTCTTTGCAATCTATCCAATATACCAGTTAGATTAACTATTCTAAGGTACAGCTTTGCTTGCATCTTCCTTCAGCAAAAAAGTCCTTCATTAACTTCCCACTGCCTGGTAAAGGTTCCTCATCCTGACTCTTGAAACCCTCCACAATGTGGCTCCAACAAACCCACCCATCCTGTGCCTGGCAGCACCCTACCTTAGAACTTTTGCTCTACTCAAACAGGAAAACTCACTGATGCTGGGAAAGGGCACCATGCTTTCTGATCACTCCCTGAACTAAAATACCTACTCTTTCTTCACGTTGATTTTTCCCCCCATTCTTTCAAGTTCAGTTCAAATTCCATACCACCAGGCTTTCCTTCCCTTATTCCCCACAGGAGGAGGTCTTTGCCTTTGGGTTCAGCCCCTCTGACAACCCACATCCTGCTGGCCTGTGGCAGGTGTGCCTTGTCTCACCACTCCTACTTGATCGTAAACCCACCGAGGACCAAATGACTAATTTCCATTCATCTTTTATGTCACATGGTGCCCTGCACAGTGCTAGGCACATATTTCTTCCATAGCGTTGATTGAATGAGCAAATGAAAATGTCAGTAGCAAGGCCATGAAGACAAAACATGTCTGGATACTCTAAATATGCCATTCTTAGAAAAGGGCTGCTATTTCTGATTTCACTGGAGTAAATTGGGCTGTTGACTCAACGGACCAAAGTGAATCATAAACTCTCTATTATATTCTGGAATTTAAGCACTAGTCACAAGTTAAAAAAAAAAAAAAAGTGGTGGGAACCACAGGGTCAGATTGTGATGTCATTAATACCCAACTATCATATCTTGACCTTAACATTTCCCTGGTAACAATTTTCATCTTCATTAAAGGCTCCCAGAGTGCTATCCTCACAGCACCCCCCAACTGTTCAACTCTGTAGGACGCTCTTTCCACATGTTGCCTTCTTATCTGACTTTTCCAGCTTTCCAAATGATAGCCTTCTCCCAGTCCCCATACACTTTATTTCTTACACTGTGACCATGCATTAAGAACACAGTGATGAGGAGTTAGGTCAATGATGTGCACCATGGAACCTGTCCCGACTGGTCTCTCGGGTCAGCCACCGCCCAGGCTCACAGCCTTAACGCACTCTGAAATTTCCCAAAGGCATTCCCAAATGGGGCTGCTGAGCCTGGGTCCTCTGCCTACTGACCAGGAAAACCTGCATTTGTAAGGACCAGATTGAGCACAATTCTTTGTGCTATTTCGTATGGCTTTTAAGTTGAGAGAGGACGTGTCTCCTGTGCTGTGCTAGTGACAGTCCCTGTGCAATAGAACCCATCAAAGCAATCACAAGGTGGCTGCTTCGCCATGGCCTCCGCAGGCTATGTGTTGTACGTCCATTCGAGGAAAAGAAGATTCCACCAGAGTAGTTATTAATTGCTCATTTATTCTGGCAAACAGGGATATAGTTCTACATCCTTTAAAACAAGAAAATGAGCTTGTCCAAACAAAGCCTTCAAATAAATTGCATGAACACCTAAGACTCAGAAAATGTAAGAACACATACTCACTAGTTAGACATAGTCCTCTGAGCTAGACACAGTCCTCGGCCCTCTGACACTCAGTTTCCTTGTCTATAAAATAGGTTAACATCTGCTTTTCTCACCCAGAAATTACATGAATCTGTTTTGATGAACATCTGCTTTGAAAATTTTAAAAGCACATGAATATTTTACTTATTTTACATGTACTTTATATGTAATAAATGACTCTGAGCTTTCTTTCCTGTATACAAAAGTTCTCCACCACTGTATAACTCAATATGTGTTTGTGCCAATTAAATTAGTCCCTCCTGTCAAATTTCTGTACTAACTAGGAAAGAGACTGTAATATATTTTACCAAGGGCCTGATATCTGGTAGGTGGGCAGTAAATACTCATTGAATTATTTAATTGATTAAGACTGCAAGCTTTTTCTGACGTGCCTACGGTTACAGTCTGTAGCTAGCCTCACATTTCTTAGTTCTATGATCTTTCTATACATTTTATGGGAAAAAAAAGGATAGTAGAGGGTCTGGTGTTATGAACTGAAATATCTTATTCACCTTCTGCTTGGATTACATAATAGTGCCTTCTCTATTCCTTAAGTGTCTTCTTGGCTATTTTCTTGGAATAGAGCTAGATGTGGGAAATGAGAAACATCCAAGGGTCGCTAGAGCTGAAGCCTAGAGGAGAAAAATAGGAGGTAGGTGTGTGCACAGTACTTTAATCAGAAGATCTAGCTTTGAGTCTAGGCTCTTACACGTTCTACCCAAGTTTCAATTTCTGCACATAAAAACACGGGTAACAAAAAGTTTGTTAGGTGTAAATAAGATAATGTGAAGGACTCTAATTATGCTCACATTATAAAAGATGTTAGAAAGGACCCCTCAAGTTAAAACATTGTTTCATTGATCATTGAAATATAAGTATGACTAGGTTTTTTAATGAGCAGCCATCTTCTTCTCCAATTCATTTCCTCAACATGCATTTTCTGGGAATTGAGCATAGTGCTGGGTGCCTCAGAAATATTGTTCTCTTGGAGCTTTCCAGTCTAGGTCTGTTCTGGCTTTAGTATAGGAATATATATTTAATTCTTTAATAATCCTTATTTCCCAAGTGTTCTGCATTCTTTAGACTTATGAAAGGCTTTATCAAAGTATGACAGTCACCCTTGACCCTCGAAAAAGCTGCATGATGATGGACATGTAGTTGAAGGCTGAATATATTCTGGGAAAATGAAAGTTTTAAAAGTAGATCAGTGTCTCATCATACCACATGGGCACGTGTGATCAGATGCACCTATAAGTGCTATTGATAGAAAAATAAAGCATATTAGATATACTTGTGTGAGGGATTACATCATTAAAAGAATTTAGAAATTGAAATTGTTTCTTATTTGGGTTAGAATGAGTATTGGAGAAAAATTTAGATGCATTACCATATGGATGACCTTAATTCTAATTTGCATTTTAATGGAAATGAAGCTTCAAATGCGTCATTCTCTTCAGTTAAGAGAGTAAGTCTTATGTGGGTTTTTCTAGCTTGAGCAAACCAGATTTTAGCTGGCATCAGGCTTTCTGGAGTTAGCTCACACCACCTAACAGTCATGAGGAATCTTTAAACACTGTCCCCCAAATTGCGTCATTCTCTTATATAAAGACATGCTTTCTCTGGATTTTAAAAGTAATCCTTACTCTGAAAAAGAAATATAAAAAATAAGAGAGTGTCTAGATCTCATGACCCAAAGACAACCACTGGATAGTTTTTTATGTCCTTCTTTTCTCTACATATTTAAATGATCTTAATTTTTATTGCTGTTTATGTTTTTGCAAAAATAGAATATCAGGCATTTTGTTTATAAATCTATATGAGTTTCCTCAAAGCATGTCATGAATTTTTCCGAGTTCATATATATGGATCAAAATCAAGATTCTTACAGCTGCAATACTATACTATATGAATATGCCATAATGTTTTTAACTTGTTTCTTATTGAAAGATATTTAGATTGTTTCCAGTTAAAAAGGATGTTGTGATAATAATCCTTATATACAGATCTTTGGGTACTTTTTCAATGGTTTTCTGACTTAAAAATAGTACCCAAAAACTTGACAGATTCTATTGAATAAGATATTTTGGCATAGCTAGAAAAAGGAAAATTTTCAGCTTTTAAAAATTACCAAGTATGTCAAGGTAATTCAAGGAGACTCTTCAGCAATGTTGGAAAAAGTGGATATTCACCTGCAAATCAATGAATCATGACCTTTACCTTATACCACAATATTAATTAACTCAAAATGGATCATAGATTTAGAGGTAAAAATTAAAACAATATAAAATTCTAGAAGAAAACATATGAGAAAATCTTTATGACCTTGGAGTAAGCAAATTTCTTAGGATGCACAAAAAAGCAGAAAACATTAAAAATTTGGAAATCGAGTTTCATTAAAATTAAAAACTTCTGCCCTTCAAATGACCCAGTTAAGAAATTTCATTGTGAGTAGAGGTCTGGGCTGCACAGAAGCTGGCTGTGCATCTGCTGACAGAGGATTCAGGGATGTTTGGACATTCAGGGATGTCCCCCTAGCCCTGGCAGACGTCCAGCATCAGCTCGGCCCATCGAGTTACATCCTTTTCCATCATTTATGGAAGTTCCTGGAGGATTCAGTAATTCTAGCAAGTTCTATTGGAGTGCCACAAAGCATCAGTAAACACATTCTTTTTTTTTCCTTCATGTCAGAAGGGTAATGTGCCGACGTCATAACAAGGTCTGAGGGAGGCACATCTCACACAAATGCGTGAACACGCATTCGTCATGCTTGTGAACCACAATAGGATCTATATAAACACATTCTTAACAGTCGGTTAAGTATGGTTAACTTTGACTGGGAGCTAGTCAAGACTAGAAAGGCAATACTAAGGTGAAAGCCGACAGAATTCAGGAAGAAAGCGAGGCTCTGCTCTTAAACAGTTCCTGTGGCTTCTTACCTAGGCGTTGCCCTCAAGACTGCGATTGTTTGCTTTTTTAAAAAAATCAGGGTTGTTGTGGGTTTACAGAACAACCATAGGCAAAATACAGGATTCTCAAATACCACCCTGTTATTAACAGCTTTCATTGGTGTAGTACATTTGTTACAATTGATGAAAGCACATTATTACAATTGTACTATTAACCATAGTCCATGGTTTAACTTACAGTTCACTGTTTACTTATTTTTTAGAGAATATTAGGAGTATGGCAAGAAGTGGAAAGATCTGAAAAGAAAGAATTTTTCTCTGCCATTTTATTGTAAGAAGCATTGCTGGTAACCCATGCTTCAAGGAGTCAGGATAGTAGTTACCTCTGGGGAGGACAGTGCTTGGACAAGAACACAAGCCATGCTTCTGGGTGCAGGTAATTTTCTGTTTCCTGATCTGGGTGCTAGTCACACAGGTGTACTAAATTTGAAAAAGTCATCAAGCTGCATATATGTATATATGCACTTCTGTATGTATAGCACATTTTAATAAAAAATTTTGAAAAAGACACATAGCAAGTAAACATAACCGATTAAATTTACCCTCTTTTAATCCTTCTAGAGCACAAAACCTGGCAAGAAGTGTAAGCTGAAACTTACTGTTGCTGCAGGCCCAGGTCTCTGCTGCTCTGCAAAGGTCTCAGCAGTGGTCACTGTCATGAGCTGCTGTTGGTGACCACCTGTGAGCTACTCTCTCGATGGCTTTGGACACCTCCAATGGAGAAAGAGGGAAGGAAGAAGAGCAGAGGCCAGTGAACTCTGACTCCTGCCTCCCACAGAGCCTAGAGCTATTCGCTCTCTCTCATTTTCCACACTTTGGTTCAGATTTTAATGACTGTCAACTCTAAGATACCTAACACGGATTCCTGCCTTGGCTAATGGGCAAGACTGGATGACTGCCTGCCCTGGGGCAGAGGCATTTACAAGAGGCAGCTCATACCAGATGTGTTCATCTTCTTAAAACCCAGAGGACTCCTGAAGTGGAGCTAGGAAAAGCCTAGGAACAGAATATATCTACCAATTTAATTTTAGCCATTATTGCACCTATCCTAAAAATTTCAAAGAGAAACAATGATTTTTCTCCCTCAAATCTCACCTCCATCAATAGCATCACAATTTTACATTAAATAAGATGCTTCTGTGCAAGAAAGGAAAGAGTTGGCACAGGAAAATTCAACCCTCAAAAGCACACACAAGAAAATAAGTGGTGGAGGAGGATAAATGAAGCAAAATTTGTGGCAGTTTGATATTATTTATGAATTCCAAAAAGAGATATTGATTATGTTTGTAAACTGGTATGTTTCTCTGGGTGTGATACCCTTTGATTGTATTAGATTCAGCTGAGATGTCTTTGATTAAATTATGTTAAGATGAGGGCTTTGATTTGACCATGTTAATAAAGTGTAACTCAGTTTGAGTCCCCGCCCCCTTTGTGGGCTATATAAACAAACACTCAATCAAGGAGACACACAGAAGTAGATATACAGAGAAGATACACAGAGGAAGAGAACTCTATAGACATGGCAGAGGCCCCAGGAAGAGATGATCCATTTGCCTGATAGTTTACAGGTGATCTTGTGAAGAGAACAGAGCAGCTGAGCCTGGAAAGAAATAAGGCCCAGGAAGAGAGACAGCACTATGCCAGCCTACATCTGAGATCAGAAGAAGCTGGATCCATGGAGCCTTAAGAGGGAAGAGGAAGTCTGAATCCTCACAGATGTCACCCGCCATCTTGCTTCAACACGTGGCAACAGAGTTTGATAAGGAAGTAACCCTGAGTTGGACTTTTTAGGGCCTTGTAACTGTAAGCTTTTGCCCCAAATAAATATCATTTATGAAAGCCAACAAATTTCTGGTACTTTGCATCAATACTTCTTTGGCTGACTGATACAGAATTTGGTACCAGGAGAGTGGGGTTGTGCTTTTGCAATTATCAAAATGCTGGAATGGTTTTATAAATGGGTAAGGGGTAATTTTTAGAGGAATTGTAAGATGCTTGATAGAAAAAGCCTAGATTGCTTTGAAGAGACTGTTGGTAGGAATATGGAGCCAAAGTTATTTCTGATAAGGCCTTAGATGTAAGTAATGAAACTATTATTGTTTTAAAGTCGCAGATAACAAGATTGATTCCTGATATTATATAGAAGTAGAATTTGAAAACTATGAGCTTGGACATTTAGTCAAGGAGATTTCCAAACTAAATGTGAAAAATGCAGCCTGGCTTCTCCTTGCAGCTTATAGCAAAATGTTCAAGTAAAGAGATAAGCTGATAACAGAATTATTGGGCACAAAGAAACCAGAAACTGATTCTGGAAATTCCAAGCCTCTGGAAATCAAGCCCTTAGATGATAGTGCCCATTTGAGGAATTAACTAAACTTGGAACTTGTAAGTCAGGATTGAAAATGCAGTTATCCAGGAAAGACTTATGGAAAGTCTTACTGTCTGATGGCTTGGACCCCTGCTTCCTGCATGCTAACCAACAAATTTTTTTGAGAGAGCTGTATGAACAAAATCACTGTCAGCCTGGACTAAAAGGGACATGGAGGGGAGAGATGAAAGGGAAAATGGCTTTAAGAGGAAAACCATGGAAGCTGATGTCTGGAATTAAGGCATCTCCTTGGGCCAAGAAAGGGACCCCACCCATGTGTACAGAAAGGGTGAGTTTGCCCCAGCAGTTGAAGAGGGTGGATGTTCCAGCTTGCTTTTCAGGGACAGTTTTGCTGCCCCAGGCTACAGAGAGGGTGAAGTACATTCCCCAACTTCTGGGGATAGTGAGTAGACACTCCATATGTCTGAGAGGGGTGGGACTGTCAGATTAGGGAAGGTCAGGTTGCCAAGTTATTGCTCTGAGAGGATTGGTTCTGTGTGCCAGAGATTAGGGAGAATGTTGTCTCCACCTCACTGTACTAAGTGGGTTGAGACTCTACCCCAGAGATTGGTTAAAGTGTGGCTATTACCCCAATGTTCTTAGAGGGTGAGGTCTGGAGCTCAGTTGCCACCCAGATGCTTGATGAGGGTGGAATCAAGAAAATGGCTGTTGGGAAAACCTGTGGAAAGGGTAGGCCCCCATGGGGCCCCAAGGATGAGAAGAAACCATCATCTTAAGAATGACTCTCAGACTTTGAAATCTAATGAAATATGCCCCACAGGTTTTTGGAACTGTAGGGGACCAGTGACTCATGTTTCCCTCCAAAATTCTTCTTATGGTAATGCAAATGTTAGTCCTTTGTCTGTCCCTCTGTATATTGGAAGCAGATAAATTGTTTTGCAGGTTTCACAAGTCTACAGCCAGAGGGGACTTTGCGCCAAGACAAACCGTGTTTCTTTAAACTGATTGTAATGTGATTTTGTACATAACATCGTTACTGATTTAAGATTTGGGTTTTTTTTTCTTTTTTAATATTGTAATTTCTTTTTTGGAATTCAGAGGGTGGAGTTTGGCAGTTTGATATTATTTAAGAATTCCCAAAAAGAGATATTGATTATATTTGTAAACTGGTCTGTTCCTCTGTGAATGATACCCTTTTATTTGAATTAGATTCAGTTGAGATGTCTTTGATTAAATGATGTTAAGATTAGGGCTTTGATTTGACCATGTCAGTAGAGCATAACTCAGTTTGAGTCTCTGCCCCCTTTGTGGGCTATATAAACAGACACTCAATCAAGGAGACACACAGAAGTAGATACACAGAGAAGATATACAGAGGAGGAGAGACAGCTCCATAGACATGACAGAGGTCCTGGGTAGAGAGATAAGCCATTTGCCTGATAGTTTACATGTGACCTTGTGCTGGAAAGAAATGAGCCCTGAGAAGAGAGATGAGCTCTATGCCAGCCTACAGCTGAGATCAAGATTGGAAGAAGATAGACCCGCAGAGCCTTATGAGGAAAGATGAAGGCTGAACCCTTGCAGATGTCATCTACCGTCTTGCTTCAACATGTGGCAACAGAGTTTGATAAGGAAGTAATGTTGAACTTTTTAGAGCCTTGTAACTGTAAGTTTTTACCCCAAATAAATACCCTTTATAAAAGTCAATGAATTTCTGGTACTTTTCATCGACAGCCCTTTGGCAGACTAATATACCCATCATCTCTGAGACTCAGACCAAGCCACACATCCAGTGGTATGCTGACAAACCAGCTCTTCGTAAAAAGCCCAGATCTGCAGTGTTTGCTGAATCCCATGGTGTAAATACTCCCAGCATGGCTGATTTCAACCTACCAAAGATTTAACAACTAGACTAATAGTTGTTGATCAGATATTCATAATTGGCTCTTCAGCTGACTAATACAGAATTGATCAGATATTCATAATTGTTGAAGCTGTATGATAGGTACATGGGGATTTGTTATACTACTCTCTCCACTACGTGTAATTTTGAAATTTTCCATAATGTAAAAAATTTTATAAAGGCAAGAAGGTATTTAAGGTGAGTGCCAAAAGACTAATAGGAAGTATAAATCTAATAAGATTAAGTTAAAAAATGGAGATTGTCTTAGTTTCCAAATTGCTATGACAAATACCACACAATGGCTCAGCTTAAACAACAGGACTCCTCAACTCCAAAATGCAGAATCATGGTGAGACCTAAACGTGTTTGTTCAAGTGTTTAGCACAGTGCCTGGAATACAGAAAGTGTTCCCCCTTAGCTATGTTGCTTTCTTATTACTATCATTACCTCCATCACCATCATCATTGAAACAAAGAGTCCACATATGGTATAAAGTACATGGAAAATTAATCCAGCATTTTCCTAGGAATCAGCATTCTCTTCCACAATCTCTTTGATGGTAGCAACATTTATCAGTCCAAGATATATCCAGAATCTAAATATTATTTTAGTGATTTAGTCACTAATCTAGCTGGGTCTTGTTGCAGAATCCTTTACCTCAAGCTCACATTGACTTTCTCTCAGTTGATCAGTTGTGATGCCTAGAAGGTCACCCATGACATCCTAATCACCAAAAATGACACCTTTTTAAAATTTCTCCAGGGTATTGACTCTTCCATAGCCTATAAGCAGTTGACTGCTCTTCCTACTGAAATTATGTTTTTTACTTTTCTTCTGCAATGGTGGATTGCCCTGGTTCTCCTCCTACCTCTTGACAATCTGATTATTTTTCTTCATTAGCTCCTTCTCCTCCTACTCTTCAAAAATGAAAATTTCTTTAGTTCAGTCTTTGGCCTTGGCCTTCTTTGGATATACCCTTTTCTATTATTCCAAATATCTCCTCCATTCTAATGACTCCTAAACCTCCAGCTGAAACCTCACTGGCCATCAACACAGTGAGGAGCTGAAGGTTTTATGTGGTCACTGAGCCTTCACCTAAACCTCAACATCTAGGCCTAAGATGTTGAGGTTTAGGTCTCTGAGCCAAGAACTATTTTCCTCTCCAGATTTCTCCATTAGCTCAATCTCCCAGGTCTGAAATCTCAATTTTATGTCTAATGCTTTCTCTCTCTTCTATGGAAAACATCTAATTAGTAACCAAATTCTGTTAATTCTTATTTCACAATACTGATCATATTCCTATTGCCAACAAATTTAATTGGACTCTTTGATCTTTCCTAGTAATATTGAAAAGGCCTCTCAATGGTTTTCTCAACTCCAATATCTGTTAGCTCCATTCCATCCCCAACATCTATGTCAAATTATTCTTCCCAAAATACTGTTTGAACATGACATGCTGCCACTCAAAAACCTTCCATGGCTCCCTATTGGGTTACTAAAACCTTCAGTTTAGCATTCCATTTGAGGTCTTCCACTATTGACCCTGTAGCAATTTAAGATTATTTATGAATCCGAAAGAGATAAAGATTATGTTTGTGAACTAATCTATTCTGGGTGTGATATCCTTTGATTATATTGGATGCAGTTGAGGGGCCTTTGATTAAATCACCTGTTAAGATTAGAGCTTTGATGTGACCATGTCAGTAAGGCATGACTCAGGTTGAGTCCCTGCCCCCTTGGTGGGCCTATATAAGCAGACACTCACTCAAGAAGACACACAGAAGAGGAGAGAACTTTGTCATTTTTGATCCTGTGGCCCTGGGGAGAGATGAGCCATTTGTCTAATAGCTTACAGAGGCTGTTGGGAAGAGAGCTGAGACTGACATAGAAAGCCCAGAAAGAAACGAGCCCTGTGCCAGGAGAGAGAGGAAGCCCTTAGAGACAAGCCCTGTGCCAGCCTGCAGCTGAGATATAGGAAGCCTTGTGAGACAAGCCCTAACCAGGAGAGAGAGGATGGGAAGCCCAGAGGGAAAGGAGAGACCAGGCAGAGATCAGCAACCATCTTGCTTCAAAATGTGGCAACTGATTTTGGTAAGAAAGCAGCCTCGAGTTGGACTCTTTTAGTATTAGTCTGCCAAAGAGGTGTCGATACAAAATACCAGAAATCTGTTGACTTTTATAAAGGGTATTTATTTTATTGGGGTAAAGCTCACAATTACAAGGAGGTAAAGAGAAACTCATCCAGGGGTCATCATTTCATATTCTTTCAGTTACCAAGCTTTCATGGGTGGTCCTCAGAGTTTTGAGAAAGCAGGCCTCTCCAAAGTATTTGTGCATCCAGTCATGATTTTGCACCCTATATCCTCCTCCTGGCTTCATCTACCACTATACGGCAGGTTCAGCCTTTTGTTCTCCAATTAGACCAACTGAGTGTGATTTCTAATGAATAAAAGTGGAGAGCTAGATTTAGCCTGCTTGCAATAATGTGAAATAATAATTTTCTTCCCCCAGTCTTACATAGATCTTACTCAACAGAGTTGCAGAAAGCTATTTTCACCTAGTATTATTTAAAATGTAAAACTGCTCTGAAAAGGGATGACTGTGATATGCACGTTGACCAAAAATAAGAAGATAGATAGCTGCAAACCTTGAAATACAGTCAGCTAGCAATTATCCTCACACAGTTTCAGTGTGTTCCTGACAAATAATGACCAGTGGTAAATCGTTGATCCACCATCGTCTGCCTCCAGCTCACACCCAGCACACTTTACCCAACCACACTGAAATATCAGCCTAAGACAGGTTGGAAAATAAGTATCATCTCTTGTGCCAATATCTGTTCATTTATGGTGGCTGCCTAGAATGCGGTAATATTAAGAATTCTAAAGCCATACCCAGGCTCAGCAGGAAAGGTCCATTAGTGATGTCTGCCATGGGCACAGGAGGGGGTGTGTTCATACCTAAAATATGACTTGCTATCCCTGGTATAAGCAAAACTTATGACACCGGGTTCCTCAATGACATGAGTGTCTGCTTTATTTATCTTTGTACCTGTTTACCTCTCCTTTCCCTTTCATCCAGACTTAAAGCTATGTCTGCTGAGAAAATGGCACTGTTTAAGTTTGTTACCATGCCTTCATGGTGGTCTTCAGATAGCTGCTTAGATGTATCTGTGTGTGCCTATAGTACATGCTCTTCATCACAATCAGTTTCCCCTTGTCCTTTGTCTCAGGTTGCCAGGGCTGCTATAACAAATACCACAGACGGGTTGGCTTAAGCTACATAAATTTATTGTCACACAGTTTTGGAGGCTGGAAGTCCAAAATCAAGTTATCGGCAAGCTATGCTTTCTCCTTAGTCTGTAGCATTCCATCGATGGCTTGTCAACATTCTTCTGTCACACGGCGCTCCGTCTCCTTTTGTCCCCTCACTCCCACTTCCATGTCCAACTCTCCTCTCCTTATAAAGACTGTAGTCATATTGGATTAAAGCCCACCCTAATTCAATTTGGCCTCATTTACAAATAAGGTCACAGCCACAGGGCCAGTGGTTAGGATTTGAGCATACCTCGTGGAGAACATAATTCAATCCCCAACACACTTACATGCTTCTTGTGGAAACTGTCCTCAATTTTCATTTGGGAATCCACTTATCTCCTATTTCAGTCCATGTAGTTCCAGGAGAGACTACACTACCCCAGGCTCATTGCAACCCATAATTCAGAGCAGCCAAAGAGATCACTGCATTTCTCACTAATTATCTTAGGAAGAGCATATGACCAGATCAGGCTCGATGAGATAGCTTGGGATTTTTGCTGAGGGGTTAGTGAGGGAGACCGTCTCTCTTCTCGCTTGCTGGATTTGAAGCAATGAGCTATCTTGCTATTGTATGGAGCCTGAGACTTTTAAGTTAACCAAAAGTAAAACCAAGTCAAAATATGAAGACAGCACAACTGTGATTACATCATCCAAGTCCCCAAATCTGCCCATTCATGAAGTCCTAACTACCCCCATCATTAAATTCCCTTTTCTGCTAAGGCTTTTTGACTTTTCTAACTGACACAGTGCCCCTGAGAGGTAAACCTTTATAAAGGGCTTCTTTGATTTCTGTCAAGTACAAAAAACAATAATCATCATGATAATATCTAAAGAAGAGTATGAAAAAGGCCTGCTTGGGGGGTATTTATGCTGCTGTTAGGAAAGCGTACCCTGTCAAAATAAAACACAGCAATTCAAAAGCAAAAGGTTTGGGAATTGACTGCCATTTGGATCTGTTTTTTGTTTTAGACCGCTGCTCTCTTCTGTGAGTGCTGATAATTGAGAACACGTTCGACTTTGTAAGTGCTTTAGCAGCAGTTTAATTAGGACAGTAAAGGAAGTTTGGTGGCACTGTCACCTGTCTGAGCGATGTCTCTGGGGCACTCTCTAAAAAGCAGGAAGCAAGGCCTTCTCCAGCAGCACCAGGGTTGGGCCAGGTCACTGTGGGAAACGTTGCCAGCCACAGGCAGGACTGAGGCACACACACAGCACTCTAGGCTCACACACCTTGAACGCTTTCCACAGGGTACAAAGAGGTGATGGGTAGGGGCCTGAAGTCTACTAATGCAAGAAAGTTGTTCTTAGGATGGAAGTTCTTCACGGAAGTGTCTATGCTCACTGGCATTTGGCGGCCTGTTTGCATTACTTGAGCGCTGGATCATATCAGAACAAAGCCCAGAGGGATACGCCCGTGGCTTAGTGAGTATCTTTGACATTATTAACCCTGAGTAACTTGGAGAGACAGTAGAGTCTTGGCCACAGTCCTATTCCCTTCATCTTATGTTGATATTTTTCCCAACTAAAAATAGTAGCTTCCTGCTTCCCCGAGATCAGGTTCAGGGGTTGCTTTAAACATCAATGTTGAAATTCTTATTTCAACTCCAGGAAAATGTCTGCTGTGTCTCAACAGAATTGCTGTCTGAGGCAAAATTATCTTTTGCTGCAACACCCCCGCAAAAGCTTGCAGGAAAGGGTCACACAATCATCCACAAAGGGAAAAAAAATCAGCAGAGATTTCCTTTCTTCTCGGTCTCTTTTTTCCTTTTAGCTCTGAGCTATGAACGTGCTTAAAAGACCAAGTGATGAGGCCAATTGTGAATAGTTCTTGTTCTTCTGGATGAGTTCAAAGATACCGAAAGCCTGCCTTGGAGGCTGAAAAGAAAACGATGCTTTTTACTTAGCCGCCAAGAGAGTTTAAAGTCTGTGGGCTTCACAGAAATTCAAAGGTGAGAACCAAGACGGATGTTCAAGATTGTTCCCTGAAGTTGGAAGATATATTTTGTTTTCTCTGCAGACAAATCAAATTCACACAGCTGTGCCTTTAGAACAATTAGACACACCTATAAGATCACACCCAGATGCCAAGAAAATGTCCCCAGGAGAGAAACCATAAACATTCTGACATCATATACACTAATTTGCTTTTTAAATTCTGTGGTCTTTTTGCATAGATTTTACTCAGATAAAAATTCAAGCATCTGAACCATATGCCTAAGTGTTTTCTCAATGTTGCTGGCCTGGGCAGCTGGCAAAACTTGATCGAAGGCTGATAAAACCTTCTGACAAAAGTACTTCAGAGGGATCTACAGGACAGGGTCTGAAAGATGTCTGCATTTTTAAAAAGGTACTAGTTGCTCAAAGGATGAAACAATTCCTCTGAAATCAAACCCAGCACCTTAATAGAACACAGAACAAAAATACTAAGAGAGTCATAGAGAAAAACCCTGCATGTTTTCTAACTCACACTGATAAAGAGGGAAAGCATAACCATCAAGATTAGGGTGAGTTGGAAGATGGACTGACTGGGATTTTTCAGGCACCCATTCATCCTTCAAAAAGTGTGCCCAAAACTTGACTTCAGCAACCGAGCAAGAAACAAACAACAAAAATCTATTGCCATTGTGTCTTTCATCACTGTAAGATCTGAACTTTTTTTTATTATTTCAAATTTTTAAACAATTTTTTGTATTTTATTTGTTATTTTTAAAACTATTGTTATTTCACTTTCTTGTTAATATTATTTGGTTATTTTGTTGGCTTCATTTTTGGAGAGGTTTAAGCCAAACTCGGCATATAAACGCACTACCTTCCCCTGATGCGGAACATGACTCCCGAGGATGAGCCTCCCTGGCACCAAGAGATTATTACCAAATGCCAACTAGCAATGCATCCAGAAAAAGACCTTGACCAAAAAGGGGAAATGGTGAATTCAAATGAGTTTTTATGGCTAAGAGATTTCAAAGTGAGTCCGGAAGTCATTCCAGAGGTTATGCTCATGCACGTCTCAGCAGGATCTCATTGACTGCCACAGTAAACAGTTAACAGTGCCTCAAATAGCAGGGGTCCTGAGAGCTCTGCACACATCCAGACACTATAAGTAGGGCAGACAGCTCAGGAATTCAGTACCCTGTCGGTGGACCTTACTTTGGAATTTATGCTCCCCAGTGTAACAGCATTAAACTCATTTATAATTTCCCTACACATGGCTCTTCTGCCCCTTTTATCTGAGCCTATAATTAGCACTATACTTGATAAATATATGTCCCAGAGACTTAAATCTTTGGTCCATCCATGTGCCAGTTGAGCCCTGAATCTCAGCAGAGTTGCAACACCTACTCTCCAGTTCATTGGACTCACCCACGACAACTAACAAGGGGATGATGATAGACAACGTCCATCCCAAGGAATAGAGAGTGTCTGCAACTGCAAGCAAGATAGCTCCATCCATCTGTCCCATGGGATCTAAGCCAATTAAAAGCAGAGCGGGCATCACCATCCCCAAATCCTCAAGATTGGGGAATGAACAATGGACTAAAGTAGAGTTATTATTATTCTACTATAGACTTATTATTATTCTAGCAATGGAAGAACTCTTATCATTGATATAAAGGCAGTGGCCACCAGAGGTTCTGAGGGGAGGGAAAGGGAAGAATTGGTATAATATGGGGGCATTTCAAGACATTGGAATTGTCCTGAATGACATTGCAATGACGGATACAGGCCATTATATATTTTGTCATAACCTACAAAATTGTGCAGGACAAAGTGTAAACTATAATGAAAACTATAGTCCATGGTTAGTAGCAATGCTTCAATATGTGTTCATCAATTGTAACAAATGTATCACACTAATGAAGGATGTTGTTAATACGGGAAAGTGTGGGAAGGGGAGGGAATGGGACATATGGGAATCCCCTATATTTGTTATGTAACTTTTATGTAATCTAAAGCTTCTTTAAAAATTTTTTAAATTCATTAAAAAAAAATCTATTGCCAAAGAATTGGTCTCTGCAAACCTCTGCTGTCCATGGGTTCAGTCATGCCAGCAGCCATTGCAGGAGTTTATCAGGAAGCCAGGGAAGGAGACTGAGGCTGAGGGGTGGATGGATGCCACGCCTTCACAGTCAGTGCTGCCAGCCCTCCAGGGAGAAGACAGACCCCGCAACTGAGCCTGGTCTACTTCTTTCTGTATCAGCAATCAACAGCTGTCTAATAAGAATTTATCAAACATATAAAATACCACACTACTAGACGGTGAAACCAAAACGGATGAAAACAACCAAATGCCATTTGAAAGGATCAGGGTCTGGGTACATCAAGCCCCATTGCTGTGTTTATACAGCCACAATGCCTCTACATCAGTGGGATACAAAGACTCCCAGTTTGCAGATGTTTCTCATCTCTGTTTTTCATCTGAAGAACTTGAAGGCAAGTGAACAGCTCACCTAACACAAAAATAGGCTTGCATGGGAGTCCGAGTAGGATCCTCAGCTCTCGATCCCCATCTCCAAAGACATCCATGATAAGAATGGATGAATCAATAATTTCTGTACAGCTATTTATGCCCTGATCGATGATTAATGTGTTACTGCTGTCTGCAAAAACATGATCTAAACAAACAACAACATAAAAAAACATCCCAAGGTTATTCAGTATGCACACAAAACACATTAGTCTTTGGTGATGTCTCCAGGAATTAATTGAATATAAAATATTGTGCAGAAATGGGGGTATCTCATGGCAATGAAGAAGGGTAATGGTTTTACAAAATACAGCCCTGTGCCCAGGGTCCCATTACCCTCCTATCAGTCCCTTTCTTCTCTGTCTCTCCTTCCGCCCAGACAGCAGTGCATGACCGAGGGAGTCACTGAGATTAGTAAACAGAGAACATGATTTACAGATGAATCACGGCTGTGCGGTCCACATCTCTGTGAGAACTCAGGAGGGAATCACTCTCAAATGGTAATGGCCTCATTACTGATGTTACTGAGGCGGCAGCATGTCTTCTCTAAAAGATAAACCAGCGTTATGCACACCTCACAGGGTGAATTAAATTCCTTTGAGCTTGTTTACCAACCTTAGGATGGCTGAATTCTCTGTGTGTAGAAGTTTTCGAGTAAGATTATGCTAATGATTCACCCTTGTGCCTCATCCCTGTAGGACAATGGAGTGACTGTTAAATGATGTCTGCATGGGATGCTCTCTCCTCTTCAGACTGTGCTGGAATTCAACCCTCTGCTTGGCTGGATTTTTTAGTTTGGGGCATTTTTGTATGCTTACCTTGAGAGGGAGGGGGTAACGTTATCACCTTTGCAACTACCTACATGGGAGGTCTTGGAACTTCTGGTTCACCTATCATTTATTGAACACCTACTATGCACCAGGCTCTGAGCTTAGTCCATGCACATAGTTCATCTCATTTAGGGGCAGTAATCACCTCTTGAGATAGATATCATCCCTCCCCTTTATACAGACTGATACTCCTAAAAATTAGGTTTCTTACCCAAGGTCAAATGAAACACTAAGTGTCAGAAAAATTTGAACCACTATCCCAGTGCCACCTCCCCAGGATTATAGTTTTGCCAGTACATCAGAACCAGGAAGAAGCTGCCGCTGTGCATTAGTCTATATCAACAAAGTCACGTCCACAATATTCCCATGTATACAAAACCTGACTGTGTCAGCATTTGCCCAGCTTGCTAATGACATGCCTGCCATGCTTCCCAGTCACTGGACTGAAGGATAGCAGTGGTGTTCCTTTCCTCCTGGCACCCAGACTGGATCTTGTCCATGCTTCTTGCTTCAGATTCAGAAACTAGTTGGACATTCAATAAAAAGGCTCCCCTAAAAAGTAACCCAGGAACACTCGGCCCTTTTGTAATGTTGGAAGTAAGGCCTACTGAACATGCTCTTCATGTGGGCAAAGAGTGCTCTCTCCACTTTAGGTCTGTGTGTTTGTAATGACTCAGGGGCTGTGAGGTGACCCAGGAGACATTGTCAATCCTATTCAATATCAAATTGCCTTGTAATGAAAACTGGCATGTGAAAATTGGCATGAGGACCTCAATGCATAACTGGTTAGTATGGGTGGCCAAAAGAAGTATTTAGAACTTATTAAAATAGGAAAAATCGTGACCTACCAGCTCCCTGTTATCCAGTGCCTACTTTCCTCCCTGGCTTCTTGGGAAAGAGATAAGGATCAAAGTAGTCAATTTTACCACATGCTAAAAGGTATGATATAGTTGCATTCAGGAGGGGATATAATCATAAATCAACACACATTTTGGATTATTTGGGAATGTCCATGGTCTGGTTAGTACAGAGAATTGGAATATGGAGAGAATCATACTGAAGAATATTGATTCTCAATGTGAAGAAAAGCTGACATAATCACCATCTCTATTCCATCTCTACTTCTCTTATTGCATCGACTCAACACTGGCCTCTGTGGTGGGATTACCGCAGCTAGATATCTACATATCTGAAATTTTCTCAGATTAGAATCTGTTCAACTTTTGTCCAAACCCCTGTCTGCCAGTTCTGCTGGGCCTGTGGTCCACAGCACTCACTGCTCTTCTAAGGGTTGCTATAGAGACGATCAGGGTCAGAGTTCACCAAGTCACCAGGAGCACTTCTCAAACTTTTTCACCTAAGCGCCAAGAGCAGCAGGGAGTCAGCATGCTACTTGGAGGGCTAGCCCCAAGGCCTTCAGCAAGTGAATGACGTCTTGAAATTCTCATGTTTTATCTTTAAAAACTTGTGCAAATCTTTCATTTTGGCCCCAAATAAGTCCACATATTTTTAATATAAAAATAATTGTTTTTTTAACTTATGTGCTTAGCAGCAGAAACTTCAGGAAGGTGCATTATATAGATCCTGTGCTGCAAGTGTCACCTTGTGTTCTGAGGGTAATAACAGAGGACCTAGTGTCCTTGGTCCTTAAACCCAGGGCAAAGGGAATGAAAAGGCAAAAAGAAATGGAAAAAGAGAATCCATCTGTGCACTGAAGGGCAGAGTTAAACTTATTGAAAATCAGAAACAAGAACAGAGGGAAGCAGGTGTGGCTCAATGGATACAGCCCCCATTTACCATACGGGAGGCCCGGGTTCGCTTCCCGGGGCCTCCTTGTGAGGGCAGGCCGGCTCGCACGGCACCGTGGGCTGATGCGGCAAGACCTCACAGCAAGGGGGAGATAAGCAGACACAGAGAAGACATGCAGCGAATGGACACAGCAACACAAGCGGCAAGGGGGGGATAAATAAATAAAATAAATAAATCTTTAAAAAAAAAAAAAAAGAAACAAGAACAGATGCCAGCCTCCCCAATTTTAAACGAGATTGTACAAATGTGTGTGTGCCTTATGCTCTACTTGTACTGGCAGCACAGCCACCATCTCACAGAAGGAAACAATTGTCATAGGGCTACTGAATGACTTGTTTCCCAGGCAGGGCTCCTGGTCTGCAATCTGAAGGCTGACTCACTGGATGCCTCTGCACTGACCCAGCCTGGAAATCCCCAGAGAACCTTCCCAATCTCTCTTTCCCTCAGTAGCCAGCTGGGGAGGTGAGTGTCCCACTGTTGGTCTCTGGTACAATGTCTCACCTGCCCTTGGCTTTACAGAACAACTATTCCTCCTGATTGGGGACCCCATATGGACCAAGCACTGAGGCATGGGACGAGTGGCCTGTAGTGTCCTCCATTGTAGGGAGGTCGTGTTACAAATGTGTGGGCTGTTGTCACCAGGCCTTATCTGGCCATCTGTGTATGTTTGAGGACAGTTGCCATGGCACCAAGCCTGTGTGCTGACGCAGCAGGCCTCCTCACAGGACAGATACTCACCCGAGTGGGGCATATATAGTGGCGGGACCTCAAAGAAATCCTGGAAGGTGCTGAGAGGAAAGTGGAGGTTGGAGAGGCAGTGCAGGGAGCAGTAGGGAAGGTTCTGGAAGTTCTCAGAGTTGACGTCAGAAGTGGTACTCCTCCCTGAAGCTCCCTCAGGAAGAGCCATCAGTCTCTTTCCCTGGCCAGACCCCCTCAGGCTGCTTGGCTGCCTTGGCTATCAGCTTGGTCAGGCAATGGTACCTTCCCATTTACCTTGGCCTCCATGCCTGTCTTCCCCCTCATTCTCACCACCATGCCATCTACCACACCATCACCTCTGCTTTCGAAACCTGCTCTAGGAAGACTTCTCTGGGGACTCTTAAGGGATTCCCTAAAGCAAATGCCTTTATTCTAACATCTATGTAAGGATTTTGTTGTAAGTTATATACATATATATATGTTTTTATATATATCTGGTGCTCTATTTGTAAATTAGGAAAGCAGATCTGGGCAAGAAAGAAAAATAAAATAATGAATTTTAAAAGAATAAAGTTAAAACAATTTCCACAATTTTCGAGTTAAGGTAAGCATTTTCGTTTACTTTTTTTAGCTTATAATAAGCTGTGACTTCACTCGGCTAACTTCTTTATGTTAACATATTTGTGATGACAAATACTGGTGGCATCTATCAATTCCTAGAACATGTTTCTTCACCCAGGAGCTAAACCTCTGTTTCCTCAAGATTACTGGAGGGAAGGCTGGGGGAGGTTACAACATGTGAACAAAATCAAAACAAGAAGGGAGAGGAAGAAAAAAGGGGAAAGACTAAAAAGGGAAAGAGCAGGGGAAAGAGAGACCATTTCAATAATTTGAGTGTTTTAAGAGCAAATAAATCTTAAGACTTTGCCCCAATAGAATCTAAAGAGACCTAAAGTGTGAGTTGAGTATAGTGCCTCCCCCGTGTGAGCCGAGCGGAGGAAACGGAACTCAAGGCGCAGGAAGGTAATGATAGCTAATATTTGCACAGCACATACAACGTGCGGATATTCTTCTAAGAGTTTCACGTGTTTTAATTCATTCAATGCTCACAGCAAGTCTATGAGGTGGCAGCATCACATTTTATACATGTGAAACCTGTGGCTCAGAGAGGTCCAGTGACTTGACCAGAGTCACACAGCTAGTAAGTGGGGACCCAGGGTTTGAGCACAAGCAGTCGGACCCCAGAGCCCTCTCTCTTAACCACCGCCCCATATCGCTTCTCCAAGGTGAACGGACTTCAGTGCATGCTCACTGTTACTCTCAGCGATGGTTTCCCAAAAGCAAGGTTGCAGGTTGAAAGAAAAAAATGGGTGGAGAGAAATTGCAAGCAGCCTTCAGAAATGCAATCTGAACAAGAACTGAGGGTGAGAGGGCTGGTGAGGTGGCCTCTACCAAGAAGGCCATCTGCAGAGCTGGATGATGAACTATGTTCCATCACACAGGACACTGAGCAGGGGTCTCAGAGACAGGCTGGAGGAGACTCTCTGACTTTCCTCTACCCTTTAGTGGGTTCTGAGCATTGGATGAGCAGAGAAAGAGCTTCTCAGGAGTATCATCAACTCACAGCCCCTTCATCCACTTTAAAATGCCCCACCTTGAGTTTCCAAATGTGTCTTCAAGTTTTTTTTTTTAAAAAAGACACCTCAAGATGAAGCTGGAGAAGAAAAAACTGTCCTGTTGTAATATCTAAGGGGTTGTTGACAGGGATAAATTGTTCAAGGGGTGGGGAGAGCAATATTGGGAATCATTCAGACATAGAATCCACTGGGGGTTGTTCTTGGCCCTTCCAGATCATCCCACCCCCTATATACCTCACTCATCTTCCTCCCCTTGACCCTGGAGAGAGATTGTTGGGAGTAAATCGCCACCAGATCTCTCGGCCAAGAACGTGTCTTTTTGGTCTCCCCTAGTAGTTCAGGGGTCTAGCATTTGGAAACCTCATGGTCTTTAGGGGACATAAAGAGCTACTTTGTGCTTGGAATACTGTCTAATGGTCTACAGCAGTTCTTGAGATAGAAACTCCTTGCTGAAAAAAAAGTTTCCTTAGACTGGACCAAACTTGTTTGAATAAATGAAACCTCAGACAAAAGAAAAACCCCTTTATCAGTGCAGTAACTTTTTCCTCTCAAAATGCTGCTGCAGGACTAAGATAGACAGGTGGTACTTGCTCTCAGAAATAAAAGCACTTACGGGAAGCGGGTGTGGCTCAGTGGATAGAGCTCCCGTTTACCATATGGGAGGCCCGGGTTCGCGTCCCGAGGCCTCCTTGTGAGGGCACACCGGCCTGAGCGGTGCGGTAGGCTGATGCAGCAACCTCACGGCAGGAAGCGGGTGTGGCTCAATGGATAGAGCACCCGTTTACCATATGAGAGGCCCTGGGTTCGCTTCCCAGCGCCTCCTTGTGAGGGCAGGCCGGCTCGCGCGGCGCCGTGGGCTGATGTGGCAAGACCTCACAGCAAGGGGGAGATAAGCAGACACAGAGAAGACACACAGCAAATGGACACAGCAGCACAAGCAGCAAGGGGGGGATAAATAAAATAAAATAAATTAAAAAAAAAAAAATTTAAAAAATAAAATAAAATAAAAGCACTTACTAACTACATAAAAAAGGGGCCATAGGTGCATCTGGCTTGGGTTCCAAAGCTCGGGCTTCAGAGTTTCTGTAGATGAAGATAGACATTATTTCTGATAAGTGTCTCTTGTAAAACCACTAATCTTATTACATGGTGGGCTTTCTGTTGTCCTTTTGCTTTTTCTCTTCCTTTTGCTGCACCAATCCAGAGGAGAATGTGCTGTTTCATTGTCTCAATTTAATGTGTGGTTCTCAATTGTGGTGTCATGACTGGCAGGTGTGTCTCAATAACTTATGGGGAGTATCACAAACAGGCTATTACTCATAATGGAATACCAAAGTGTTCCAAAGGAATGAGTTCCTTTACAAATGCACATTAGAGCCGACCCAATATTCTCACCATTACAGAGTCGCTCATAAGCCCATGTATGTTTCAATATGCTTCCCAAAATAGCAGAGAAAGAGATAGAATATACAGTTTGGGAAAGGAATTGCACACTTTCATAAAACCATGGGAACATGGGAGTGTATTCCACATAAAAAATTGTGTGTGCAAGGTGGGAAAACCATTTTAGAAGATGGAGTATTAAGAGCCTTGTCACCAAGGCTGCCTATAACTTACAAACTCTTACTGATTTGCCCTTTCTTCTCTGCTGTCACTGTCGCCATTATCTCATACAATCTGTATTTTATCTAGTTTCCTTGAGTCAGGTTTTCTCTTCTCCTCCACTCCTTCCAGTATTACAGTTCCACTCAAGTCTTTCCAAAAAACTCTTTTCCCATGTCACTGGCCTGCCCCATAAAATATAATAATTCCCCCTTATTTACTGCATCATGTCTAATCTCAATATCCTTTGCAACTACCCTTGCCAGAAAGAAAACTTTGAATTCTGTTACTCCCCATCAATTTCACCTCCATGCCTCATGCTAACTCTCCCCAGCTTGGAATATTCTAGAGCCGTGATTTCATCCATTCAAGTGTAACCCAGAAGGCCAATGGCCTGCACATATCTTCACGAATCTAAGTCAGGCACATTGGAGTGGAGGAATGAGTCGCTTAGCTAGGAAGGAGCCTACCAACACCTGCAACTCAACATGGCCTTGTGGGTCTCTGCTTGTCATTGCAGGTACAAAAACTATGTGTTTGACTGTGGCTTATGGGAGAAATGAAACACCATGATGGTATCTGTGAATCTGGAGATTCACAAATATCAAGGACCTATTTCTTTTCTCCACAATTTAAGCTTCTCCTTCAAGAAACCTCCCTGTTTACTCTGAGCCTTGGTGTTCTCTGACCTTTCTCCCTTCTGATGGTAAGACAGGAAACTGACCCACCAATACTTAGCACAGGCCTATATACTATCTGACACCATTCCTTAACTGCTTCACTTATATGGAGCTTACCTCTCCAACAAAACTAAAAACATTTTTAAAGATGGGGAACCACGTTTTCTATGTCTTTTGCTTTTATCACATCCCCAAGCACAAAGCTGACCACCTTGCAGGTGCTTAACAAATACCATAGATTTTGATCTGGCAGCAGAGCCTATCTTCTCATTAGAGCCTCTGTCAGCCACAGAGCGACAACACCCATGTCGATCCTCTGAGAGAGACAGGTGTCTCCTTGCAGATACCACCTTGGCCCCAGTTCTCCTTCGTGGCTATATACTTCCCCAGGATTTCAGTTTTCAACCTTGAGAAAAGACTGACATTGGCTCAGTATAATCAATAATTCTGGAATTCTGTATCACCACTGAATCATGAGTGGGGAAATTCCAAGAAATCTACTTCCCTTCTTCATATCATATTTTCCTCATTTCAAAGTGGGTTACTTGAGGCTGTCTAGCAGGCCAGGGCTCTGTAAAGAGTAATTATCCTATAAAATCCAATCACCTTGTAAATGCAAATTACAATTATTCTGACTTATGAGATAAAAAGAGAATGTTTATGAAAGTCAAATCTCCGGGTGGCTCTCATGTTCCATGGATTGGTACTTTCATCCAGGAGAGAACCTCTGAGAAGTAGGATTCAGATTCTCTAGCAGTGTTGGAAGAACCTAAATAAATGTTGTCCTTAAATCCTGGCAGAAGCACAATACTAGTCAGTAATCTGTCCAGGTAAACCCACATACCAGCAGGGCTCACAATTGTTCAGAGGTCTTACTGAACATTAGGGATTGGCTTCTATTGAAAACACAGAGGGGATGAGAAACAATCAAAAAACACTCCTTCCAGCCCTGCCACAATAGCCCTTGGCTTTTTATATTCCCTATGAGAGAACATGGCAATTATCTTCTGAGCCCACTTGTATCAGAAAGGAAAGTGTTGCACAGTAAAATGCAGAGATATAATTAGAATATCAAGGCTAATGAAACTAATAGGTTCAAATTAAGGCCATATACAAATATGGCACCTCAAAACTGCCTTCCCGTCTTTGCAATCTCATAGAAACATGCCAGATACATCAGGAAAAAATTAGCTGTCTTTTCTAGGAGTTAAAGTGCTAAAATGCCTAATGCATAAGCCACACTTCACAAATCTTAAGTGAACTGAAAGAAACTTTTATCACCTCAGGGCAATCTTTCAGAAGGTGGACACACGGGCCCAGGATGAGGTAGAGAAATCTTGGTGGCATCCAACACACAAGGCACATCAAGACCCTTTCCCTTTTCATTCTTTGCCTCTTCTAACAACACTCTCCCCTTTGTAATGGATGTATCGCTAAGGAAACCATGGTAACATCAGTGCTTATGCTGACACAGTGACTGCTCAAAAGAGAGAGGAGTGGTTTAACTTATTGTTTGAGATCAAAAGTATGATTTAGGGGGAAATGTTCCGAAATATTTCATGGTTGGAAGAAATTGCTAGATGACTACAATAGTATGTTAGATGTGTTACAAGTCTTCAACTGCAGTATGGATCTGAAAAAATTCTCACCAAGTCTGTTAAATTTAGAAGCAATATGAAGATCTAGATGGTGAGTAAAATTACCAAGGGGAAGAATTTGGTTTGTAAGATGAGGCAGTACTTTTAGGGCTCCTAAATAGTCTGTGCCTAGTGAAGAAGGGCCTTTTCTGACAATCTTGATCTCCGACCATTTTGTCCTCACTCATGTTGAACCACCACGCACAGGCTGTTGGATTCCATCTGTCTGTGGAAAACTTATATTAACCACATGCTTAGGCAGAAGGAATGCAATGTATCACTAATTTTGTACCTAGAAAGTCTAAGCAATGTGGAAAGCGCCAAGACTGCTCCTCCACCTTCCTTTAGGATAAATGGAGTTGCTTCAAAGTAACCTTAGACAAAACATAAATCAATCTACAATCAGATGACATTTTGGATAATAAGAGACATTAACTTGCATCCTAGAGTTGAATGCCGATATGTGTCGCCTCGGTGTTCAGTAAGAAAGGGAGTTGTTTATTGGAATGGCTTGGGGTTGCCAATCAAAAGTCTTGGTTGACTATAACTAACTAGTTTTCTTTCTGTAATTCAGCTACTTTATTTGTAAAAGTGGATCTTAAACTCCTTCTTAGTAAGGCTATCTGTTTACCTTCTTTGTTTTCCCTCTACTGTAAGTAATATAAACCCTTGTCCATAATTGGCATGCAAAAATATTTGCTTAAAGAATAAGTAGATGAATGAAGAAGGGTATTTAGAACATGTTATATGGTGGCCGAAAGAATAAGGAAAATGATATAAAATCATTCTGAAAAGTTAATAACTATTATAAAAATAAGAAGTTTTATTCATTATAAGGTAGATGCTATTATTTTATCCATGTTCCAGAGAAATAACTTGGGTCTAAAAGACATCTGTTTGGTCAATTTGATCAAGTAACCAAAAATTCAATTGAAAACATCAGCTTTATCAGTTATTTGACTGAAGTGACTGGATAGTTGGCCAAACAAGTTGGTCCCTTTGTGACCAACATCCGTGATGCCTTTGTGGTCACCTAGCATCCCTCTCAAGAAAGGGAAGGAAAGGAAAAGGGAGGAGGGGCTGCAGCTATGCCACGGTGTGGTCGAGAGAATATTTTCTGAGAGCTCTTAGACCTGGCTTCTACAACAAGATCACAGCTGTCTTCTCTAGAAACAAATCTTCTTTTACCTTGGCATGAGACAGTTTGGAAACATCCTCTTCTCTTCAGAAGGAATGGAAGGATACAGAGCAGGAAGCAGATGCCTGTGGAGGACCAGACAAATTCCAGAATTGCAGCTGAGTCTCTGCTGAATCCCCTCCTCAAACTTGGGAAAGGATGTCTAGGCCATTGCCATGTGACCTCTTTCTCACCAGAGGCATGGCAGGGACAAGTCTGGGAGAGCTTGGACTAGTGTCCACTGGTCTCGGATCCATGTCCAGTCTCCCATGCCTTCTTCTACATTGAAAGGGATTAGGAGTCAGTCCCCTTGCCAGAAGGGAGACAGACAGATAGGAGGAAGAAGAAGCCTTTTTTACCTCTGCTACAGGGGAAGCCACCAACAGCAGTAGTACCAGGACCCACAACTATGAGCCCTAGCAACTCTGTGGGAGACTGTGAGCTCTAGCAGCATCCAAATATGGTCTCTTGAGCTCCTTTTCAGAGGGAATAGTACAGATCTAACAGTAGCAGTAGTAGCAGCAGCATTTCCAGCAGCTCACTGAGAGTATGGGCTTCTAGGTTCCACCCCAAGACAACAACAGCTTCCTGATCTCTAGATAAATTATCTCCTTCTCCCTATGCTCCCTTCAGCCCTTCTAGAACCTTTGTGTTCTCTTTTAATCCCTTCTGCTTGAAACATCCACAGTGGTTTCTGTTTTCCTGTTTAGATACTGATTAATACACTTGACACCTCTCTTCCAGGTTTGGCTCAAAGAGCTGGAGGAGCCACAGCTGCTCCATCTAGAAGGTAAATGAGAAAAGGAAAACCCCACAGATTACCATACAAGACAAAGCTCAGCTCCATTTCGAATCAACTAACCCATTATAACATGCATTCACAGTGGAAGCTGTGAGATGCCACCCAGATCCGCCCTAAGGAATGAAGGATTTATTCTCCCCAGCTGCTGGAATTGCTGCCAAAAGACCATAACTAATCATCGACCCTCTTCAGGAATTAACTTGGCCAAAGAAAACTGCCAAACTTTACCTCTTTCCAAAGGCGGCTGCCATCCACGGACTGATCAACATAGATGGATAAACACCCAGCCCATGTGTCCCATTTCTGAAGGGCCATACCAGCTCCAGAGCTTACTAATAGGCTCATTCTGAGGCCTTCATTGGGACTACAGCACAGCTCAGCTTCTCCCTCTTCCCAATCCTGCTTCTTTATCCTCTTTCCAAAGGTTTTTATCTCAAAAGCACTCCCTAATTAACCTCCTGAATGTTAAGCTCTGTCTCTGAGTCTCGTCCTCGGGTCCCAACCTGCAACTGCATTCAATCAAGTTTCCAACCAAGAGGCCATTGACATGGACCTGAGGTTTTCTGATCCCTCTTGAACCTTCAAGCCCAGGCATATAAAGTTGCCTTTATGAAAAGGTCTGTCCACATAAAAAATTGAGAGAGACGAAGATGACCAACAAGCTTAAGTACGGGTTCTCCAAGAAGATTGGCAAGATTTAAATCAGGAAAGACAGAGTCTGGTTCCCAGGCTAGAGAGAAACCGGAAATGGGGAGACTATTAGGAAATGGGCATTTACAAGGAAGCTATTTATTACACATAGCTGGGTGATGAAAAATGTGGCTGATATTTTGACTTCTAGAAGGGTGTCTGGGATTCTAACATAATTAGCCTTTTATGTCCTTTGTTCTCAAAATTAATAACAGTATGATGGTGACTAGAGGTGTGAGGAGGAAGATACAGACAAATATATTTTTCACTGGAGTAGGATGAGCTTTTTAAATTTTCCTGATAGATTTATAATGGCATCACTGTAGTTTTTTCCACATACATATTGCCTCAGTTTCAAGCTGGAAATTCAAAGAGGCATTGTTGTGGAAAACTTTTTCGCAATAAACAGCCTTAAGCATCAATATTTTGTGAGTGGGGCAGAACAGCAGGAAATGTGGGTTACAGAGAAATATATGCATAAACGCTAAAAAGCAACTCAAAGCCAGCCTGCACTTTTGAAACTCAAAAACATTCTTAACCAAGTTGGAGTTACTGTCGGTATCTGGAGCTATCAAGATCATGTTGGGATGGCGCATTTGAAGAGGCACCAACAGGCAGGGTTACAGTTTGGCCGCAGGCCCTAATTCCCGAGAACGCTCTTCTCAAAAAACTTCGAAAAGCAGTGGAGGTCTGAGAATCAAGTGCAAATGTGCTCATGTGCCAAGAAAACCTAAGACGGCTATTTTCACAGCATATTGGGGCTTGGCTGGATTCCAGAAACCATCAGCAAAGTAGCCTGCCCTGATATTTCAAAGGAAGAACTCGCACTGATAAATCCTGCTGCACACTTTCTACAGCACACACTTAATCTTGAGGTATATAATACCACAATGAGTCACTGGGCTGGAGCCGTAGGTCTGCCCCCAGGACAGAGAGAAATAAAAAAGCCTCCCCACATCTCCTGTCTAAGGCAATACTCCTCACTCCTCACATGGCACTAAAACAAAGTAATAGAAACTGTAACAGAGCAAATGAGTTATGGTCTGTTTACCTGTACAGAACTCCTCAGCCCACCATTTTTCTTTACCATGTTCTATCACATTTTGCTAATACCCTTCAGACAGGGAGTAACCAATCTGTTTTATTCATCAGATTGAGCTCAGAGATCTTAGGAGGACTTTCAGCCATGAAGACAAGCTCCTGGAGAGAGGAAATAGGATAAGCCTTTTGTTGAGTAAGACAAACACGCCAACAAATTCAGAGATTGCATAGTAAGCTGGAGCTTGAAGCCTTGGGAGACACACTTGTGTTGGGTGTGTGCATGGGGCCATGTGTGCATTTGGGCAGATTTATGCACACATACACTCTTACCCACCCCACCCAATACCTCCCCACTTCTTAAGGCTGTATATTTCCTAAGGATATGCACTTTCCACATCACCTACCAAAAGTTCTTTTTCAAAGATTCTTCCTCATTTCAGCTGAGGTCAAGTTTTTATTTCCCTCTCCTGGAGTACCAGATGCAGTTAGATATGACTCTGGCAGACATCTCAGAGCTGGCTCCACTGGCACATCTGTCAATGAAAAAGAAAACACGGAGCTGCCAATTTGTCCATTTACAAGTGCCAATAAATTCCTGCTCAAGCCATTCCTTGGACTTTTCAGAACTTTAGTCAACAAGACTATTTCAAAAGGGGTGGCCAATAGGGTGGCCCTTCACTGGCAAGGGCCCTCCTTTTCATCACCTAAGTAGTAAAATCAGTCAGGGATTATTTGGGGCAGTAATTCCCAATGACTCAATAAATCTTATTGAGTAATTCCATGCACTTTAGCCACTTTCACTTGATTAAGGTGAAACTTGGTGAGAATTGTGCTGATGTGCCAAGATAGTGAGCTGAGATTCTGTGGTAAAAAGTTCTTAAGGACCCTCAAGGAGTCCAAACCTTGGGCAGCTGTGGATCAGGATCACAGCCATCTCAAATGCCTCCAGAGCCCAGAGTCCAGTCACTTGTCAGGACTAAGGGCTGGTAGACATCAGAGAGGCCCAGAAGATACCAAGTAGGAAAGGAGCATTGAAGCAGGACAGCAAAACCACATTCACTGAGGTTTCTGAATACTGGGCAAGGGGACTCAGAGGATGAGTGTACCTTGGAATCCCCACTGTCTAACCTTGCCCAGACCTCTTCAGGAAGATAAGAAAAGCAGGAAGAAAGTGTCCAGGCTGGTGCCTTTTCCAAATCATCCTTCCAATGGTAGAGGTTCTTATGGGGCGCTCTGGTGGAAAAAAAAAACCCACTTAATCGAAGCAAAAAAAAAAAAAAAACAAAAAACTTAGTTCCCTATTCTAACTCCACCACTTACTACTTTCTAGAATTTGAGCAAATTACTAGATTTCGCTGAGCTTCATTCCTTGTAAGTTTGTATGACAACTAAATAGAAAAGCATATAATATTAACTGGTAATATTTATTAATAATTTCCTGTAAGCCAGGACAGTGCTAAGAAAATAAATATTCCAATGTTCAGATGGGAAACATGAAATGCAGAGACTAAGAAACTCATACAGACCACACAGTAAAAGGTCACAAAGTTTCCAGTTGACCAAGATGGCAACAAAAGATGTTCCAAGGTGCAATTCCCCATAGAATCTCTGAAAAATGAATTAAAACTCACAAAGCCATCTTCCTCAGAGTTCCAGAAAACACTTCAAGGGTTGCAGTAACTGGGTGGGTACTGAATCAAGAAAACACAGCTATTAAAAAAAAAAAAAAAAAA
>JAQZBX010001061.1:0-28036 GCA_029593785.1 Cabassous unicinctus | reverse complement strand
TCACTCACTCAGAACTTGCCCTGCAGGCAGAAGCAGCTTGCTTATAGCTAAAGCAGTGTGAGAAACAAGTCAAAGTAGCCTGGAACAAATGATTACATGCTTTAAGTCATACAATAGAGCACCCAGGAGGAGGAGAAATTCTATTCTATAGAGAGATGAAGGGGCATTCGAATTCCTGCAAACGGGAGAATTCCTAATACAATGAGCAAGCATAAGCTCAGGACAAGACTGGGGCTTAGAAAAGACAGAGAGAACACTGCACTTGGCATTTGCTGTGTAATGATCTTCTTGATAGAAGGGCTAAACTCTGAAGGAGAGGACTAGCCAAATGCAGCACCAATTCACAAAGACTGTGAAAGTTATTTTTTGCATTGATATGTTTGCTTTTATTATCTCTTGGCATTCAGGATATCTCTGACATATCACTAGTTGGGTACAAACTTAAGGAAAGGACAGCCCAGGAAACAAATCCCAGAGCTAATGGTTTAAAATGTAAAGTGTGCAACCAAAGATTATAAGACAAACAAAGAAACAGGCCCATCCAAAGGAACAAGAAAAAAATCCAGAAACTATCAATGAAGAAAACCAGACTTTGGACATCTTGGACAAAGACTTTTAAAAAATGATTCTTAGTATGCTCATATAGATAAAGGAAAACACAAGGAGAGAACTAAAGGATATTGGGAAAATGATGAATGAATTAAATGAGTATCTCAATAAAGAGATATTTTAAAGTAACCAAACAGAATTACTGGAGTAGAAGACCACAATAACTGAAATGAAATATTACCTAGAGGGGTTCAACTGGCAGAACAAAGAATCAGTGAACTCAAAGACAAGACAGTTGAAATGATTCAGCCTGAGAAGCAGAAAGAAAAAAGAATGGGAAACAAAAAATGAACAGAGCCTAAGAGAATTGTGGGACACCATCAAGAATAGCAATATAAGCATTATGGGAGTCCAAGAAGCAGAAGAAAGAGAAAAATGGGCAGAAAGAATATTCAAAGAAATAATGGCAGCATGCTTCCCAAATTTAATGAAAGACAGGAATATGCACATTCAAGAAGCCCAACAAAACACAAATAGGAGAAACTCAAAGAGATCTATGACCTATATATAGTACTCAAACTATCTAATGTAAGTGACAAGGAGAGAGTTCTGAAAGCTACAAGAGGGAAGCAATGTGTTATGTTCAAGGGAGTCTCAATAAGATTAAGTGCTGATTTCTCACCAGAAACAATGGGGACAATAAGACAATGGGACAAAATATCTAAAGAGCTGAAAGATAAGAATTGTCAACCAAGAATTTTAGATCAGACAAGATTGTCTTTCAAAAAGCTGGGAGACATTAAGAGATTACCATACAAGCAAAAGCTGAGGGAGTTCATCACCAGTAGACATTGCCCTACAAGCAAAACTAAAGGGAGTTCTTCTGAATAAAGGAAAGGACACAAAGCAATGGCTCAAATTGGCATAAAGAAATAAAAACCTCAGGTAAAGGTAACTGTATGGGTAATTATGGATGCCAGTATGATTGTATTGTACATTTTGGTATGTAATTCCAATTTTTACTTCTTATAGGTTCTAGAATGCAAATATTTAACAAGTAATGATAAATCTATGGTTTGGGCCATACAATGCATAAGGATATAATTTGTACCAAGTACAACAAAAAGGTTGGAGATGGAAGGATATAGGAACAGTGCATGCATATGCTAGAAGTTAAGTTGGAATCAAATCAAATGTAACTGCTACAAAGTTAGGATATTAAATTTATGACTTATGGCAAACACAAAGAAAATATATCAAATATATATATATATATGAAGAGAAATGAGAAAGGACTTAAAATGGTACACTACAAAAAATTAAACAAATATGAAAGTAAGCATTAATGGAAGAATTAAGGGACAAAAAGGTATAAGACTTACAAATACCAATAGCAAGATAGCAGAAGAAAGTCCTGCATTATCAGTAATTACTTTAAATTTAAATGAATTAAACTCTCCAAGCAAAAGGCAGAGCTTGGCAGAATGGATAAAAAAGCATGACCTAACTAGGCGCTGTTTACAAGAGACTCATCCTCAATTAAAAGACATAAGTATATTGAAAGTGAAAGGATGGAAAATATAGGCCTTGCAAATAGTAACCAAAAAAAAAAAAAGAGCTGAGGTAGCTATACTATATCAGATAAAATAAACTTTAAGTCAATAACTCTTATGAGTGACAAAGAAAGTCAATATATATGGATAAAGAGGTCAATTAAACAAGAAGACAGCAATTAGAAATATAAATATATATATGCATCTAATGGCAGAGTCCCAAAATATATGAAGCGTATATTGACAGATTTGTTCTATATTAATAGTAGGAGACTTCAATACACCACTCTCAATAATGGATAGAATATATAGACAGAAGATCAATAAGTAAATGGAAGAATTGACCACAACTATAAATCCACTAGACCTAACTGACATATATAGAATACTTCATCAAATAGCAACAGAATATACATTCTTTTCTAGTGCACATAGGTCATTCTCCAGGATAGACCATATGTTAGGCCACAAAACAAGTCTCAAAAATATTAAAATATTGAAATTATACTATCTATCCTCTCTGACCACAAATGAAATGAGACTAGAAATCAATAACAGGTAGAACTGGAAATTAACAAATATATGGAAACTAAACAATGCATTCTTCAGCAACCAATGGGTCAAAAGAGAAATAGCAAGGGAAAATCTTGAGGCAAATGAAAACAAAAATATAATATACCAAAACTTATGGAATGCAGCAAAAGCAGTGATGAGAGGGAAAATTATAACTCTAAACGCTTACATTTAATAAGGAGAAAGATCTCAAATCAGAGATCTAATCTCACAAATGCAGATCTAGAAAAGGAAGAACAAAGTAAACCCAAAGTGAGCAGAAGGAAATAACAAAGATTAGAGTGGTGGTAAATGAAATAGAGAAAGAAAGAAAAGAAAGCAAAACAAAACAGAGAGAATCAATAAAACCAAAAGTTGGTTTTTGAAAAGGTCAATAAAATCTACAAACCTTTAGCTAGACTGACAAAGAAAAAGAGGCAAAGGACACAAATAATGAAATGAAAGGGGGGAGATTACTACTAGTGCCACAGATATGAAAAGGATTATAAGAGGATACTATGAACAACCAAAAGCCAACAAATTAGATAATCTGAACTAAATTCCTAAAAACTCACAGACTAGCTACACTGCTTGAAAAAGATCTAAACTGACCAATAACAAGTGTATTAGTCAGCCAAAGGGGTGCTGATGCAAAATACCAGAAATCAGTTGGTCTTTATAAAGGGTATTTATTTGGGGTAGAAGTCCACAGTTACCAGGCCATAAAGCTTAAGTTTCTTCCTCACTAAAGTCCATTGCCACGTGTTGGAGCAAGACAGCTGCCAACGTTTGCCAGGGTTCAGACTTCTTGGGTTCCTCTCTTCCCAGGGCTCCGTTCCTCTCCAGACTCAACTCCTGTTTCCTCCACAAGGCCAGCTGTGGACTCTCAGGCAAACGGTTCATATCTTTTCCTGGGGCCTTTCTCCTTCCTCACGACAAAGCTCTCTTAATTCCCAGGGCTCCAGCTCAAGACTCCAACATCAGAACTGCTACAACACTGTCCTTTGCCATGTCTTTTATCTTTGAGATCCCACCCACCAAGGGGTGGGGCTCAAAACCCTATTGATGTGGCCCAGTCAACGCCCTAATCATAACTTAATCATTCCCAGATTAACAGACCAGTTTACAAGCATAATCCAATATCTATTTTTGGAATTCATAACTATATCAAACTTCCAAACTGCTACAACAAGTAAAGAGATGGAATTAATAATCAAAAACCTCCCCAAAAGGAAAAGCCCAGGACCAGATGGCTGTACTGGTGAATTATACCAAACATTCCAATAAGAATTAACACCAATCCTGCTCAAACTCTTCCAGAAAATTGAAGAGGAAGGGACACTACCCAACTCATTCTATGAGGCCAACATCACACTAACACCAAAGCCAGATAAAGATTCCACAAGAAAAGAAAATTACAAACCATTATCCCTTATGAATACAGATTTAAAAATCCTCCAAAAAATACTAGCAAACTGAATCCATCATCACATTAAAATAATTATTCACCAAAGGTTGCCCACTGTCACCAATGAACATTGTACTGGAAGTTCTAGCTGGAGTCAATTAGAAAAGAGAAAGAAATAAAAGCCATCCAAGTTGGAAAGGAAAGAGTAATGAACACTTCCCTATTTACAAATGACATGATCCAATATACAGAAAATACTGAAAAATACACAACAAAGCTACTAAAACTAATAAATTCAGCAAAATGGTAGGGTATAAGGTCAACATACAAAAATCAGCAGTGTTTCTATAAACGAGTAATGAACAATCTGAAGGAAAATAGGAAGAAAAAAATTCCATTTACAATAGTAACTATAGGAATCAAATATCTAGGAATAAATCTATTAGTAACCAAATATGTAATGGACTTGTACACAGAAAACTACAAAACATTGCTAAAAGAAATCAAAGACCTAAATAAATGGAAGAACATTCTGTGTTCATGGATTGGAAGACTAAATATTGTTAAGAGGTCAATTCCACCAAAAGTGATTTACAGATTCAACCCAATCCCAATCAAAATTCCAACAGCCTTCTTTGCAGAAATGGAAAAGCCAATCATAAAACTTATATGGAAGGGTAAAGGGCCCCAAATAGCCAAAGCCATCTTGAAAAGGAAGAACAAAGTTGGAAGGCTCACACTTCCTTCTCTTAAAACTTATTACGAAGCCACAGTAATCAAACCAGCATGGTATTGGTACAAGAACAGACATATAAACAAATAGAATTGAATTGAGAGTTCAGAAATCAAGCCTCACATTTATGGCCAACAGATTTTTGACAATGACGTCAAGTCCACTCAATCAGGATAGAATAGTCTCTTCAACAAATGGTGCTGGGAAAACTGGATCTCCATAGATAAAAGAATGGAGGTGGACACCTACCTTATACCATATACAAAATCGACTCAAATTGGATCAATTTGATTGGATTATATTGGATATATAAGAGCCAGAACTATAAAATTCCTAGAAGAAAACATAGGGAAGCATCTTCAGGACCTTGTGTTAGGCAATGATTTCTTAGATTTTACACCCAAAACACAGGTACAAAAATAAACAGATAAATGGGACCTCATCAAAATATTTAAAATTTGTGCATCAAAGGACTTTATCATGAAAATAAAAAGACAGCTTACACAATGAGAGAAAGTATTTGGAAACCATATATCCAATAATGGTTTAATATCAAAATATGTAATGAAATCCTACAACTCAATATGGCAGTTTGAGATTATTTTATGAATCCCAAAAAGAGAAAGACTATGTTTGTAAACTAATCTATTCCTCTGGGTGTGATACTCTAATTGCATTAAATTCAGCTGAGGGGCCTTTGATTAGATTATCTGTAAGATTGCTGTATTGGTTTTTATTGGACTATGTCTGTAAGGCAGGACTCAGATTGAGTCCCTACTTCCTTGCAGGGTCTGATATAAAGAGTCACTCAGACACAGGAAGAGCCTATCATTTTTTATCCTGCCATGTGACAGAAAGGAGAAAGCTAAAACAGCTGAGGCCCTGGGGAGCAATGAGTCATTTGCCTGATAGCTTACAGCTGAATTTGGGAAGAGAGTGGAACAGCCAAGACGGATATAGGAAGCCCTAAAAGACAAGTTCTATGCCAGCCTGCGGCTGAAATCAGGAAGAAGGCAGAGCAGCTGGGCCAAAGAGAGGAAGCCTGGAGGGGAAGGAGAGACCAGGCAGAGATCGCCTGCCATCTTGCTTCAACACATGGCAGCTGACTTTGGTGAGAAAGCACTTCTTATGGTGCCTTGAATTGGACTTTTCACAGCCTTGGAACTGAAAGCTTTTACCCCAAATAAATCCCCATTATAAAAGTCAACAGATTTCTGGTACTTTGCATCAGCAGCCCTTTGGCAGACCAAGACACTCAACAACAAAAAGGGAAAGAGTCCAACTTTTCAAAAAATGGGCAAAAAACTTGAATAGATATTTCTCCAAAGAAAATACACAAATGGCCAAAAAGTACATGAAAATATGCTCAACATCATTAACTATTAGAGTAATGCAAATCAAAACTACAATGAGATAATATTTCACACCCCCTAGAAGGTTACTATTTTTAAAATGGAAAATTACAAGTGTTGAAGAGGTTGGAGAATAAGGAGCACTCATTTGTCATCGCTGGTGCAGAAACCATGGAAGACAGTTTAGCCGTTCCTCCAAATGTTAAGTATAGAATTATCATATGATAATTATCATATGATAATGAAGTCCTGATACATGTGAAAACATGGATGAACCTTGAAGACCTCATGCTGAGTGAATAAGCCAGACACAATAGGACACATGTTGTATGAGTTTACTGATATGAAATAATTAGAATAAGCAAATTTATAGGGTCAGAAACTAGAATATAGGTCACCAGGGGTAGGGGTGGGAGTAGGAATGGGGAGTTAAAGCTTAAATTTTACAGAATTTCTGTTTGGGTGATAGAAACATTTTGGTAATGGATGGTGGTGATGGTAGCACAACATTGTGAACTTAATTAACAGTACTGAATTATATGTTTAAATGTAGCTAAAAGATGGAATTTTAGGTAAATAGTATTCTATTTACCAGAATAAAATGTTTTTAAAAAACATAACACATAACACAGTGAACCCCAATGTAAACCATGGACTATGGTTATTACAATTATTAAGGCATTCTTTCATGAATTGTAGCAAATATACCACACTGATGCAAAGTGTTAGCAATAGGCTGGTATACGGGAACTCTATTTCTGTAAACCTACAATTTCTCTAATAAAAAAAGAAAAATGGAAACTAACAAATGTCAGAGAGGATGTAGAGAAATGGGAACACTCTTTCATTGTTTTGGGAATATAAAATGGTGCAGCCACTGTGAGAACAGTTTGGCAATTCCTCAGAAAGTTTAGTATAGAATCGTCATATGATCTGGCAATCCCACTTCTAGGTATATACCCAAAAAATTGAAAGCAGCAACTCAAACAGATATTTACACATCAATGTTCATAACAGCATTATTTACAATTGACAAATTATAAACAGTTGATTTCTGTTTTATAGGGGATTGGCAAGAATTCCAGGCCTGATTCCTGGAAGGGTAACTTTTCAAGGCTGTTAGGTTTCCATCACCACAAGTGCCCCAGTGGAAGCCAGCTGACCAGAGTTAGCAATTCTATGGCAGAAAATCTCCTCAGCTGAAATTTCTGCTCTGAGGCTGCAGACAGAGCAAAGGCCTCATAAGCTTACACGAGCCTCTCAGCCTCAGAGAGACTCACTTCAACTTCTCTACAAAATGAAGACTGGGTCACTTCAAGGTTTCATTTCTGTCCCAGCCTCAGAGATTCGTAATCATGTTGAGGAAGCCACTTTGAATGTTCCTTAAGTGAAATAACCAGAACCCAAAACAATACTCGGTTTTGGCCAAGCAAAGTTTTCCTGACACTTTATAGCATGCATTTTCAAAGTCTCTCTTAATAGTGGCTTGAAAAGAAGACATTCCCAAACACTTACATTTCTCTTCTTTTCCTTCTCTTCCTCCTCCTCCTCCTCCTCTTCCTCCTCCTCCTCCTCCTCCTTCTTCAACTTCTTTACCAACATCACTATTGTTATTAGTCTACATAGGGAGGGTTTTTAATTTGTTTTTCACACAAGCCATTGCCCTTACTGGCCTAGTAATGTAAAATCAAGCAAGTGTCACAGAACTCCAAACCATCCACAAAACTCATTCCCTGTGCACTGAATTGGGACGCCTCAGCGTTACTTGTACCCAAACAGACTCCCCCAGAAGGTTGCCACCTACCAACCCAAGCTAAGAGGTTCTTGGAGCATCAATTGCTCTGTTCGTATCATGTGCCTCTACCTCCCTAAGCACAGGTAATTGGTCCAGGTGTGAAAACTGGGCCTAAGAACAGTCATCTCTGAGTTGGCCTGACCCCACAGCCATGTCCAGCAAAGGCAATGGGGATACTGGAAATACTCAGGTTCTCTCTCCTGAAGAGTCTAAATGAGAATCATAGAAAAAGAGAGATTCATGATTTGAAAGGTGGGAGGAAGACATTCAATGAAAACCTTGAGCAGCAGAAGTCACAAGGCAATAGAAATCATGGGTAGGCAGAAGCTAACGGTAAGCTTGGAGCACTAGAAAGCAAAAAATTAGTGACATATAAGAGAGAAGATGGGGTTCTTGGTTGTGTAGTGGCATGAACAGTAGAAAATTAGAAATCTCCTGCCACTCTAGTGCAACAAGATAATCCAGTTCCTGGAGGTGCTTTTGATCCAACATACCTCCCAGTTCCTGTTGTACATTCCATTCCTCATGAGACTTGGCTGTTTTTATATTTCCCATGAGGTGTGGTAGAGATTTCTGCCTACATGTATTCTCCACAAATCCCCATTTCTCTTATAATTGAGAATGCCTAATGAATATAAAATGCCATATGGATTCATTGGCTGACCTAGGACTTCTAACCTGTTCACAACTCCACTGACATTGTTGCTTCTATTCTGGACAATCCAGGATTCATTGACCATTTTTACTGAGTTGACTACCTGCCTGTTTTGAAATGCTCCAAAGCTTGTATTTCCACAATGCCCTTAATATAGCCTCTTTTATACTTATACACTTCTCACGTTGTCTCTAACTACTCATAACTAAAAGCACTGGTACTATTACTTGAGCTATCACCTTACATTTGTACTTTTCCAAAGCAATTTCATGTGCATTATTTCCTTTGAATCTGGTGATAACCCTGTGAAGAAATGTTTTAGTTTGCTAAAAGCTGCTGGGAGCAATATAACAGAAATGGGTTGGCTTTTTTATAATGGGAATTATTAAAGCTTACAACTCTGAGGCTGTGAATATGTCCAAATCAAGGCATCATCAGAGATGCTGTCTCTCCAAAGGTCGGCTGCTGATGATCCTGGATTCCTGCCACCTGGCAAAGCTCATGGAGGCATCTGCTTCTTTTCTGAGTCTCATTGCTTCAGCTTCTGGCTGCTCCATCTGTGGCTTCCTCTCTCCCAGGTTCCTCTCTGACCTCCTGGGTTTCTTCTCTCCATCTTTGCCACTTTTTCTCTGTGTGTCTGTTGCTTTTAGCCCTCCATTTATAAAGGACTCCATCAAGAGGACCAAAACCCACCCTGGCTCATGCCTCACTGAAGTAATCCAAAGGCCCCCAACTGAATCCAATCCAATCAAAGGGTCCATACCCGCAGGAACAGACTAGCTTCAAGAACATTGTCTTTTCTGGGATCCACAAAAATCTTCAAACTGTCACAAATAATAGAAGTAATAATAATACCTAATATTTGTAAAATGCTGTATAATTTAAAGACCATATTCACATACTCAATTACATCTGATTAGATCCATTTAACAATCCTGGGATATAGGTTATTTTTCTCATTTTACAGATGAGGAAACTGAGCCTGGTGGAGGATAAAAAAACCACCCAAGTTCACAGAATAAAGATTTCTACTGGGTTTTATGGTCTCCATTTCAGTGTTAGAATGTCCTGTGTGTTGTTGTTTTTTTTTTTCTGCTATGAACACATAGAAGAAGCTGGTCTTAGATGTGCTTAGATGGCATCAGAAAGTATCTAGCCGCTTGTCTCTATTTGTGAAGTTAAAGGTCCTTTAGGTTTGTTTTTTTTTTTTACTGGGAGGTCCCAGAGATCGAACCCAGGTCCCTCCATATGGGAGACAGATGCCCAACCATTTGAGCCACATCCGTCCCCCTCCTTTAGGTTTAATATGCACCATCCCATGAGGTCGGCCTGCTGCCACAGTGCAGCAACACTCATAGATGGCCATTTAACAGGGAAACTCATCTTTGTCTTCCATAGACTACTAATAATTCATTTATAATATTAATTTGGCACCTAGACCTGCTTCTCTCTGGTCAATTAATTTGATATATATGTGTCCCAGAATTCAGGCTAACTGAGTCAAAGCATTGCTCTATTATAAAGGGTGTGTTTTGGTTTTTTTTTAATACAAGGAAATTGATACATACGGAGTAGCAAATCAAACCAGTCTACTAAAATACATTGGACCAGTTCAGCTTATGGGACAGAATGTTGAGATCATTTTGGTTTACAAGAAAGAGAGGGAGGGAGGAAAAGAGAGAGAGTCAGAGACTCAAAATATAAATTGTTCTTTGTTTTTATCTATAACAAATGTGGTTGTTCTAATGATAGTACACGAAGCTTGCCGTTTTATCATCCCGTAAATAAGACCTTGACATTCAGTACCTCATCTTCCTGTCATGTGAAAGCCAAGAGATTTTAAATTTTGTTTTCCCCAATAGCTGTTCTTCCCAGGCACACAGATGGCTGATGCAGTTTATAACAGTAACTTTGGTGATCAGAGCAGCATTGCACAGGTGGCAAAGTAAACAACATGTGAAACAGCATAAGCGGATTCTGGAGGGCTCCACCACTTGTTTAAAATACTGTAGACAGAGGAATTTAGATAAAAGGGGGCAAACCCAAGGCACACAGACCTCATGCTATCAATCAAGGCTTTCTAGCTCTTGCCAGATGTTGCCTCAGATCCTAAAACAGTATTCTAGGCACCTACTCACCAATAGATCAGACTGTAAGATGAAACCTATTTGCCACTTATGACTTAGGTGAGCCTTAGCAAACAAGACTGCCCAGGACTGATCTTGGTACCATTACAATTGAACTACATGACCAGTGTTGTGAAGGTGATAATGCAAACTGTGTCCATCACCATATATTATAAATGTGCACAGCGACACTTAGTGCCCATTCTTTTTGGGAACACCATTTAGAGTTACTCCAGTGCCAAACTCCAATAATACTGGACTGTGGTTCCCCCAACATAGCACGTGGTCTCGTACCTCTGTGTCTTTACATACTCTATTCCCTCTGCATGGAATGTTCTTTTGTTATTAGGTGCCTTATAAATTCCTTCTGATACTTTAAGGCTTCATGATTAAATAGTACCAGCAAGCCCTAACTCACGTCCTCCCTGTTCTTCTGCTACCCCTCCCCAACCCTTGCCAACCCGAGGTACAGTGGATCTTTCCCTCTTCTGTGCAAACAAGGTACTTTGGACATTCCTCTGTTGTTCACTTATCATACTGAATTATTATTGGATGCACACATTAAAAAACAAACCAACCAGTTTAAACAAACAAGAGTTTATTTTCTCACATACGAAGTCTGGGGGGAGATGTCTGCTGATGTTGGTTCAGTGTTTCATCATGGTCAGAGTTGAAAGATTCTTTTGAATTATCACCTCAAGATGGTTCCTAAAGCTCCAGACACAATTCCAGCATTCAGGGCAGGAAGAGGTAATAAGAGGTTGGGAGGTGAAGCGTCAGCCACATCTACCTCCTCCCCACACTTTTGTTCATATATCATTGGCCAAAACTAAGTCACATGACCAGAAGCTATATCCCACTCCTAGAGGTGAGGGATGCTGGGAAAGATGGAATAAAATCATCCTGATTGATTCAGGCCAGGCATGATCCATCACTAGGGCCAGACACATGGCCTCCCAAACTAAATCAGGGTTCTGCTGGCAAGGAAGAAAGGACAATTGGCTTCCAGGCAGGCAACTAAAGCATCTACAAATTCAGAAAATACCTCAGTGCTTTAAAAGTGCAACATTAGGGGAGTGGATGTGGTTCAAGCAGTTGAGCATCTGCTTCCCACATGGGAAGTCCCAGGTCCAATCCCCGGTACCTCAAACAAGCAAACAAATGAAAAAAACCAACTCAGGGAAGCCGACGTGGCTCAGTGGCTGAGCACCAGCTTCCTGCATAAGAGGTCCTGGGTTCAATCCCAGGTCCCAGTATCTAAATTAAAAAAAAAAAATTTTAATTTGCAACATTATATTAGGATGAAAAAGAATCAACTTTGGCACTTTCTGTGAATCTTGAAGTCCCTTCTTAAAGATCCAATGAATGTAATGTCTAATATCCACTGCCAGGGCCTAAGGCTAATGGCCATGTCTTTGCAACAATGACCCACAATGCAGTGAGCAAAGATCTCTTAAACAGGGAAACTTACCCAGATTTACTCAAATTTCACTTTTATGATATTGCTACATTGAAAAATCCCATCCGCTCAAAGAGCCCCTCTGGAAAGGTGCAGCTACGCTGCTGATAGGAATGTAAATTGATATAACCATTTTGAAAAGCAGTTGAGCGTTATCTAGTCAAGTTGAAGATAGGCATTCCCTATGATCCAGCAATCCCATTCCTAGATTTAAAAAAAAAAAAAAAACAACCCTAGAGAATCATGCACAACTAGGAGACATATAAGAAAGTTCTATAGCAGTGGAATGGATAAATTAATTGTGGAATATTCATACAATGGAATATTGCATGGTTATGAAAATGAATAAGCTAGAGATACATTTAACATCAGTGAAGCTTATAAACAATGTAAAAGGAAAGAGGCAAAGATAAAATAGTACAAGTTGTAGGATTTTCTTTATATAAAGTTCCAAAGCAGGCAAAATCAAACTATAATGTTTAGACATGGTAAAAAGAAGTGGTAAAAATAGAAAGTAAATGAAATTTGGGATTACCATGAAAGTGAGAGCAGTGACCTCCTCTGGAGATAGAAGGGTTGTTTGGGGGAAAGTAACATGGGGTCTTCTGGGGTGCTGAGGTGTTCTACTCCTTGAAATGGATTGTGGCTACTTGGTGTTTATTATTATTATTTTTTAATTTTTGTGTGTTTTTAGGGTTCATTATTAACTATACTGTACATTTTTGTTTTATGCACTTTTCAGTATGTATGCCAAAGTTAATGATTTTTAAAAGGGGAGAAAGAAAAAAAAAAAAGAACAAGTATAGAAATAGTTCAAACAGAAACACGTGGTTAAAAATGTCACTGAAGATGCAGACCCTGTCTTCCTGATTTCAGAGTCTATTTTAATGGACAGAAAGACCCTCTATGTAGTTAACCTCCCCTCAACAATGTAAAACCGGCTGCTTCAGTATAAGGGTGAAAAGAAATACTGTCACTCTGGTATACTGTGACTACGGTAGCATAAAATATAGCCTTACAGAAAATAAATTCATAATCTGTTTTTTGGGTGGTTGTTGTTTGTTTGTTTTTGCTTGTTTGTTTTTTTATGTTCCTTAATGCTTGCTGCAGCCAAGCCTTCAGAAATGTGGTTACATTCTCCCTCCTCAGGTCATCTCTTCCACAAGGGCATTTTCCAAGGCTGTTTCTGAGGAAGCCAGCATTTGCAACCTCATAACTGTAGACAATTTATTATTTCTTTAAATAAGGAGGAATTCACAAACTTTCTTGACAAAGGGAGACAAAGATGCATCAGCGGTGATTACATCCTGTCTATTTCAGTCCCCCCTGAATCAATTGGCTGCCCTCAGATAGGGTCCCTTTCTTCGTTTCCCATCCTAAACCAGTGTGCCCTGCTGCTCCGTGTATGAGACGGCTGCCAGGTCCTCACCCAGGCAGCTGCTTCCTGAGGCTGAGTGAAATGCGACTGATATCCCTGGCGCCACAGCACATCAGCTGCAAGGTCTACGATGCGCCTCAGTGTACAGGTAAAAACGACAAGTTCAGAGCTCCACGCTTGCTTTGAGTTGCTCTTTTGGTAGGTACCCTTGATCAGCATTTTATGGGGAAGCTTGAGGTCTCTTGGGAGGAAAATATCCAATCAGCTGGGTGGCTGGCATTCTTGCCCATGATTCAAAGAACCTGAAACAAAATAGGTAGGAGGGGACATCTGTGGCAGTACAGGACTACTCTGAAATCTTGATGAAAAATCTAACTGCATATCCAAGTGCACTACTCTGGCTGGAGTTAGCAGGATGCCTAGTAAATATGCCTACTAAACACATCTACTGAAAATGCCAAATAAAGGGAAAAGTGTCAAAAATAGAGAGTGCTGTAAAGGTGGGCTTTTGTTTTGTTTTTTGTTTTAGTGCTGGAAGGATATACTTCAGTTGTTAGATATTGTAATAAATTGAGGAAGAAGGGTTTCATAAAAGGAGAAAGGAATCTGCTGGAAAAACAAAGAGAAACACAAAGAGAAATAGGCACAGAGAAAAACAGGTTAAAAAAGAGGCTGAAAGCAGAAAGACTGAAAAAGAGACCTGGAAAGAGAATAGAACGGAACTTCCCTTGCCTTTGTTCACTTCTTTAGATTAGGATGTCAAAACAGAATTCTTCGTGCCTCTCCAAATGAATATTGTACTTAAACCCATTTAATTAATGTGATGGATTTCATACTTGCCACCAACCCCCTTGTTCTCACTCGCCCTAACTCCTAATGAGCTCTAAAAATGGTCTTTTAAAAAGAGACTAGGTTTGATGTGGATTTGCCTGTGACTCACTAAAATATGCATTTTACCACTGGCCCAGCCTGGCTGGAGCATAGGGCATTGCCCTGACTATATGTAAATCCAGGATGCTATCATCAAAAGAAACGTCTCCAGCAAATGAGAGAATTTTCACCTGAAGCAGAAAGAGCTCTGGTTATTGTTTGGTAAGCAGTTGGGTCCTAGGAGACTCTTAACCAAACAGCTTTAAAAAAAAGGGGGTGGGGTGGGGGTGGGGGGTGGGGGGGCGGTGATTAATGAGCTCCAAGTAGCAAAAGAGTTACAGAATAATTAACTCCCAGACGGTCTCATTGATGGTGCAGCAGGGCTGTTCAACCCACCCAGAGCGTCCTCCTCAGCCAGAATTAAAGTTTAATTTAGTGTCAAAAGGACATTAGAAAAAAGCTCTGCACAGTATGATAGAAAGAAATCAATAAACTTCAGGGAGAAAGGGTCACGATGTGACCACTCTTTCCTGCGCAGTTCATGGAGTGGGTGGATTTTAAGGTGCAAGTGTTGGATTATCCCATCTAGACAAAAGGAAGTCTGAGTCTGGGCCATTCGGAAGGGGAAAATGATGGAATTATCTGCCTGATGCCTGGAGAAGCTATTTGTTTTGACTACTGCTGCAGTTCTTTTTTTTTTTAAGGTTAAGCCCACAGGATTGGTAATAACCAGTATCCTGAGCCAAGAAAAAGTTTTTTCCTTGAGCAATGGGGAGTTCTTTGGGCTCCCCCATGCCAGCTGGACATTCCCTGCTCAGGCCGGGGACACCTATCATCAGTGGCCTATTTGCATATTTAACACCCAGAGCAGATCATTTTTAACATCCTTTCTCTGTTCAACAAAATTATTTTCAGCAATAATCTTGAAATAAAATTATAAAATAATGTGGCAAGAAAAGGAAGTGAAAATTTCTCAGGCAGTAAAAAATGTTCTTTTATTATATGTCATATTTATAATCTTGCCAATAAGAAGGAAGGAAAGGAAGGAAGGTGGGAAGGAGGGAAGGAGGGAAGGAGGGAGGGGGGGTTAAAAAATAGACATTTATGTACATGAAAGGAAAAAGCACAGCTATTTATTCAAGAGTTGTATATCCACCTTACAGTTTGAACTTTGATTCTTTCTTTACAATCCGGTATAATAATAATTTATATAAAGAATTTTCCAGCAATTATTAAGCAAATTTTAATAAAACCAAAATGTCTGCAAAAAGACAATTCAGGCAACAATCAAATCATACAATTGAGGTAATATTTTACTTTCTGGATTTATTCTTTGGTTTTATAAAAATTAACATTTTTAAAGAAGCATACATTTCAAATTCAAATTGAGTAAAATATTTCATTCCTGAACTAAAATTTGCACTTAATAAAGTATTACATGGGAAGCGGATGTGGCTCAAGCAACTGGGCTCCCATCTGCCGTGTGGGAGGTCCCGAGTTCATTTCCTGGGGCCTCCTGGTTAAGGCGAGCTGGCCCCTGCGGCAAGCTGGCCCTCAGGGAGAGCTGGCACAACAAAAAATGAGACAAAGAGGAGAGACAATGAGAGAAGTCTCTCTTTTCCCTGCTACACTAAAATATGTTAAGGTAGCTCTCCATATAGCCAGAGTCTGGCTGAGGTCTTGTTTATTGGGTAGTATTGATTAGTATTCATTTATAACCAGTATAATATTTGCCCTACAGAATGCATATTGCAGCTTCTCAGAATCAGGCCACAAAGAGCTTTGGATCATATAATAATTGCAATATATGATGAAAATGAACTTGTAATCATGTTCTCCCTTCTCTCCGCTTCTAGGGAGAACTACTCTGTCTTCTTTTGTTGTCACACCTTTGCTTGTGAGCAGGGACAACAAGTATGGCATTGCCGTCATGGATGGCCTGTGGAGCTAGGGAAAACAGCGCTCTCTGAGCCTGGTACACCGCAGAGCCTTTCCTGAGCTTTGAGAAACCCAACCAACAACTCCAACTTACAGGCGGCTGGGAACTGTATCTCTTTATCTAGGCCACCCAGAATGAAATCCCATCTCTACTAATGAAGAAGAAGGGTAGAATCAACATTGGGTAGGCATTCAGCAATCTGATACAAGCTAGGTGCCAGCCCCTGACCTAAGAGCCTTATATACATTACTCTGCTTTTCCCTCAAAATATCTCTACTAAGTATGTGCTATTATTACCATTAAAGAAGCTATAGGAATTATCAATCCAACAACCAGATTTTATGTTAACTATTATTTTAATTATACTTTAGCATTTATAGGGTGTCTCAAAATCTTGTTTACTTCTCCAAAACATCCCTTGAGACAAATATTGCTCTTAACTTGATGTTCCAGGGAGGAAACTGAGGCCCGGAAAGGTCCAGAAAGTGATTGGCTCACAGTCACATTGCTAATTAGAGGAAAAATTGGTGCTAGCACTCAGATTTCCAGACACCTATCTAACTCCACTTTTTTCATTCTATTTTTTTTTTTAAAGAAATTAAAGACACAGAAAAGTTCAAGGAATATTACAAATGCCCAGCCACTACCCAGAATTAACAAATGCTGATGTTTTTATCCTTTTGTTACAGACCTTTTTTCCTTTTACATTAAACAAACAAAACATTACTGAGAAAGCTGAAGTCTGCAATAGAAAGAAGGATAAAATCTAAAGATAGTGAGTAAAAAGGAGTGAGTCTTGGGCTCTGCACCCACACAGAAACCTCACTGTGGATCCCCACTCTCTGACATCTTCAGGAGTAGATTTCAATGACAGTACATTATTCATCAACATCATCATTCTTATTAACTTAGGATGATAAAATGTCTCAGTTTTTAATACCACAGGATATTGAGCAGATTAAAAACAACAACAATAAAATCCCTTTTCTAGAGCTTAGGGAATGGGGATGTCTGTAAAGCAAATTAAAAGTATGTTGCTTTCTAAATGACTGTATCCAAACTGTATAATGATCTGCAGTTTATAGTACTTTGCAGGGTTCAGTCATCTGTATGTATTTATGGACTAAAGTCTGGCTCTGGGAAAAGTTCCCTTCCAGCCCAGTTGCACACACTGTAGGCAGAGAATGTGAGGATGGACCAGTGCCCTGCACATAATACCCTGAAACAGAGGAGAAGGGTGCAAAGGAAGTAAGCTCCTCACAGCAATCCCAAGTTTGATGGGAGCATTCTCTCTCCTCTGCCTGAGAAGCTCAGTTCATTCAGGGGAAAGCCAGGGTTGGGGGAGTCCAGGAGCTGGTATGTCATGGAACCCAGCTTTTGACCATCAGCCCAACTCAGCCACGATGGTGAGGAATATGAGCCACTATGCTTGGTCAATATTAAGAAGAGGATCATGGACAGAGCTGAGAAAAATTCTTTTTAACTCAAACTACCAGCTTTATTTTTCATATTCTGTAACTCATAAAAGCACCCACTCTGCACAGAAACTTTAAACTTCTGCACAAGATGTCATTTGAGCCTTTGCATGGCAGCTTTGAGAATATGTAACAGTCCAATCAGAAGGTTGTTTTCAATATTAGAACCTATATTTTCACAGACAATTTGACATTCCCAGGCTGGTGGGGAGAAGTGGGGAGGAACATCTTCCAAAGACACATTGACTTTCTGGTTCTGCTGAGGAGGTTGTATTAGAAATGGCAGGATGCTAATTTTCATAGAGCCAACATGGTAGGAATTCAGAGCCTGAATATTGTACCATCCTGTCATACTTCCTTCCCCCTATCTTTTCCCAATGAAATTCTGCAGAATTGAAAAGATCAGTTTTATTCATTCAAGGAAATTTGAGGAAATTTCTGATGTGCACTCTCTAATGTCTATAATTAAAATGCCATATTGCTCAGATTAAATTTGAATTAAGAGGAAATCACCTGTATACCCAAGGATATTTACTTTAAAAATTAAAATTTCTCTCCTGCATTAGAGCAGGCATGGCTTTTCTGATCTTCACCAACCAAATCATCCACTGTTTATAAAAAGTGGAATGATTCATGCTACCCATTCTTTCAAAGCAATAAGTTGAACAGGGGACAAAATGAAAAGTTTACCCCCTTACCTACAATATCCTGGGATCTCCCCCTTACACTGTCCTCTAGACCCACACCTGGTTGTTGAAGTTGTGTTTTAACAAAATTCTATAGCTTTATCCAGAAATAAACCACCTTGGGCAAGGTCCATGTCTAAAATGCCATGTATTGTATTCTGCATAATAGCAGGTCCTAGTGCAATCGTTCTTAAGTTTTTATTTCTTTTTATTCCATTTCTTAGCTTGACTGGCATGCTGACAGCAATTGCTCTGTTTTTCTTACTTTGTTGCAGTTGATTGTTTTCATGAACACTGTAGCTCTTCTTCCTGAAAGGCATCGGGCTCCATGCTGCATCTATGGAATCTGTAGATTTTCTTCGTGGAATAGAAAACAAGAGCTTGGAGTCAATTGTCCAACAAATGCATTTACTAAATGAGGCTTTCCTCAGATGTCACTCATTCATTCAACAAGTATTTACTGAGCAGATCTTGAGCTCCAGGCATTGTGCTTGTCTGTAAATACAATAGTGAATGAAGCAGGTGGGCAGGGTCCCCGGTGTGTGGTAGTTACAGTCCAGTGGGGGAGACAGCAACAAGCAAATATCTAATTACCCATGATGTTAAGTGGAGGGAAGAAAAAAATAGGCTCCTCTGATATAGAGTAATGCAGTGGAGACGGCTGTGACTTGGGCAGAAAAATCAAGGTTAACCTTTCCGAAGTGTGACATTTAAGACAAGTCCTAAAAGATGGGGAGGACCCAACCGTGCCAAGGGTAGAGGAAAGAATGTCAGCAGAAGAAAAGCAGGTGTGAAGGTCCAAAAGAGAGCGTGGTCCCTCCTCTCCCACAGTCTCTGCCTATCTCCACTCCGGCCAACCTTCATCACCCAAGGCGAGTCCTATTTCCTGCTCTAGCCCGCGTGGCTCTCTTTCTTCTCTGACCCCCTCCCGTACTCCATCTGTTTCCCCATCTTACCACCGAACCATATGCTGGGCTGTATTGTCCTCAGATGGTTCCTGTGGTTAAACCTGTCTCCCCAACAAGTTTTGCAAACCCACTGAGGACAGAGGGCCTGCACCCCTTTTGTACCCCACACCACGTCTGCTGCGGCGCTGGAGTGGAACTGACGAGGGCTGCATTGAACTGAACTGAAGACGTGAGGTCTAGCTGGGCAGGTGAACAGCCGTGGCTAAGCTGCTTTTCTAGCTGCATCTGCTCCCATTAGACGAAATGCAAATAGATAGGCCCCATCTCTCTCCATTCTATTTAGCATTTATATGACACCTTTCACCACTGAGAAATGAGTAAGTGAAACCAGAAGTGGCTGTTCTATGTGCTCATCCCCCAGCCCGGCTGCAGCCAGGCATCTGGTCCCCACCTGCCCCCCACATGCCCCTCCTCCCCTAAGGGGCAGGCTGCAGGCACCACTGCTTTGCTTTCAGCAGAGCTCTTCCCACTGAGCCGCACACTGTTGAAAGAATGCATTGTCCACGCTAAAGGGAGAACCCGGGTAGCACATTACAAATCTGAGCTGTTAAGTGATAAATGAGCAATGAAAAGCATCCTGACATCATTAAGGTGTTCCTGAACATGCTCTCTGCTCCGGTCTCACCAGTATGCAACTGTGTGAACAGAATTGCTTGTCGGGGGACCAGAGCCTGATTTAGGAGCCACCAAAATGGGTCATTCCAACCCCCTGAAGTTTTCCAGGTTCTGCCCATTGGGAACACAGATACTTGATAGAAACTACTGCTGGACACCCTCTCTGCATACTTTCTTAGAGGGCGGGGGTCTCTCTCAGCTGTATGAAAATGAACTGCCCAAAGGATTCCCAGAGTTTGATATAGACCCTTAACACCACCTCCCACCCTAGGTTCTAGAAGTCCTTTCCCTTGCCCTCAAAGCATCCACATGGTCTCCTGCAGAAGCCACACCATACCCTCTACCTCCTTCCAGCTCCCCCAGGACCCAGACTAATGGGGAGTCTGGGACAGATGCCTACTGGGTGGCAGAGCAACCTATCTGACATTTATGAGATGCAATTTGCCAGGGTCGGGAGGGCATCCCTTTATAATCCTCAAAAGAACATCTTAACCCCTGGAATGCTGCCGGTGGGGGGAGGAGGGCAGTTAAAAGCAATCCCTGTGCTCTGACCTAGTAATGCTGTGGAATTCTAAGTTTTTAAAGAGAAGAATCTGGACATTGATCAGCAAAAGCAGTAGAGGGACTGGACTCATTTCCTCGCGGCCCAATCACCACTAATTTGCTTGCAGAGACCCCTAGGGTCATTGGGGTTTAAGAGGGTACATCACTGAACAATGACATACTGGACTCTATGCCCAGAGGAGCAAGCTTGTTTTGCCTGTTTCATGGTAATAGTTATCATTTACTGGGAGGGCAGTATGGTGTAGTGGTTGGGAACATGAGCTCTGGAGCCAGGTTACCTGGTAAAATCCTGGCCCCGTCTCTTACTAGTTGTGTGACCTTAGGCAAGTCACTCAACATCTTGGTTTCCTCTCTGTAAAATAGGGAGAGAGGATGGCATCTACCATATAAACTACGATGGCAATCAGATAATATGGCAAAAGCCAAGCACTAAGCACAGCGCCTGGCACATAGAAAGAACGTAGGTAATAGTTACTTTTTATTGCAGACCTACTTAGTATGTCATATACTGAATGATGGGCTCTATTTAATTCTCTGATTTGATCCTACAAGCAATCTCAAAGGCAGAGACTGGGCTCATAACCACTATGCTATACTCTTCACCTAGTTTCCCTTAGAGAAATATTTTCATGTCAGTGGCTAGTCCTGTCTGCAATTTTCCCTTGAAAAATTGGTCCAGGATGGGCACTTCCTAAGGGGAAGCTTTCTCCATTAGCCAGACAGGAGGGGAAATGTAAGAGCAAACCTTGACCCGTCATTACCATGAAATCGACTGTGGAAGTGAGTCATCTATCTCTCGCCACTGGACTGGATGTGGTGATTAATGGGAGACATTTAAGATTAATACACTTTCTTGTTTAAGTTTCAAAAATTAAAGCTCTTGGAAATATGAGTCCAGAGAATGAAGGAAAAAGAAAGAACTAGAACAATATTCTCTTTCTAGTTATCTGCTTTCAGAAACTCAATCCCCTTCTGCCAAAATTTAGCGAAGTCCCCATCCCTTGTCTATGTCACATTGTTTACCTTTTTTCCCTCTTCACCTCGGAAAAGCCGTTAGTTCCAGCCAAAATGGTTATCGTAGATACTCAGCCCAGACCGCTTCCAAGTTACCAAATAGACAGAACAACTGATTACATTGGCACAGGCCTACGTTGTGAAAGAAGGGCCATACATGGGGGCCCAAACAGCTGTTGTTGCTGCGTGTTTCAAAGCTTAAGTGCATGGGCTGTGCTGGCTGCGGCCTTGAGATTCCTGGGAAAGGAAAGATACCTCAGACAGAGCCCTTCCAGGCCTAGCAAGGCCCAGCTTCCCAGGGCTCAGGCCTCCACCCATCACCTGGCAGAGCGGACAACCCAACCAAGAGCACTTTTGGCCCGAAGTGTCACCACCCGAGTTAGGCCACGTAACTGGCATTTATTGAGAGCTTTCCACTGTGCTAAAAGTGTCTTCAGCCTCCATTTAAATTTCAGACAGAGGTATGTGAAAAAGGGCTTTTGTTTTCCAATTTATAAGGATAAAGACGCTGAAGCAGGCGAGCGGATGTAGCTCAAGTTGTTGAGTGCCTGCTTCCCGTGTATGAGGTCTGGGGTTCAATCCAATCCCTGGCATCTCCTTAAAAAAAAAAAAACAAAAAAAAAAACCTGAGGCAGAGAAATGGTGAGAACTTCACCTCCAGACACACAGCTGCTAAGTAGCAGGGCCGGGATCTGAGCCAGATCTCTGACTTAGCCCCTAAACTCACTGCTTCAAAAGGAGGAAGAAAAAGGGGAGCACAGGAAGCGGGAAAGGAAGGAGGCAGAAGAAGAAAGGACACAGCTAAAGGGGTGAAGGAAAGGAGTCGACGCCGAGGCAGCCGTCCACAGGGGCAGCCGCACGGGCTCGCTGTGGTGAACGAGCAGAGCTGGAGACAGATAACCTGGATTCAAATCATTTCCCTGCCACCTTCTAGACATGAGACCTCAAACAGGTCACTTAACCGTTTGTGCTGTTGTTCCTCATCTGAAAGGCGGAGATGATGGCGACTCTCATGGGGCAGTGGCTGTGAGGAACAAATAAAACAATGCACGGGTGGCCTGCTGGAGAAGGCCCAGCCCACCACGCACTGAGTGAAGGCCGGCTGTCAACAGTATCCCAAACCTGCAACCTCTGGGACCATTTTCCTCCCTGTGCTTTCCCTCCATGGGCTCAGCCAGCCAATACCTACCTGACTCCTGCAGCACTATTTCTGGATGTTGCTGAGGAACATCTCTAAATTTTATGACCCGAGTTAATTTAGGAGCCTGGTTTGCTTGTGCTGCCCAACAAGCAGCGCTGGTTTTAAGCACTCAAAGACTGCCATTGCCTTTACCTGACTGGGATGATGAAAAAAGGTATCCTGTGAGCTTCTCAAGTGAATAGGAGTCAACAAACACACTGGAAAGCTGGAGCAGAGTCTACTGGGTATTGTACGTGACAATAAATGTTTAAGTATCTATTCACCAAGAAGAGCTCAGATTCATTTTTTACAATGTGCCAGGCACGATTCCAAGCATTTATGTGCATCAAGTCATTTCATTCTCACAGCCACCATTTGAGAGAGGTACAATTATTGCCCTCATTTTGCAAATAAGGAAATCAAGGCATAGAGATGCAGCATTTCTGTTTAATTGGTCTGAGACAAGGGACCAGGCCTTGGTGTATTTTCAAGGCAGCCTCAGTGGTTCCATGTGCAGCCAGGGAAAAATTGGCTTGGGACACACAATTAGTGCACGGCCGAGCTTTGAACTGAACACGGTCTGCTTCAGAGCGTGGGCTGATTCCGTAGTTCAATTGGAAGGTTGGGGGCAGAGGGAGAAGACAAAAGGAGAAACCATAAGCAGGATGGTAGGCAAAAACAGAATTCCAAGTCCTTGGCATGTGGGTTAAAAAGTCTGAGCTCCACAGAAGTGGGAAAGAAAAAATTCCCTGAGACTTAGAGCTGCCCAGAAAACAGCTCTGGGGTAGTTAGATGGTGGGTCAAACTTCAGCTAGGGCAGTGGCAGTGAAGATGGCATTCAGGCTTCCTCTGGCACCAAGAATGAGTGGTCACTGGCCAGTCACCGGCTTTTCCTGGCAATGCCTCAGCTCCTGGATTACCCAACTGTCCCATCATAAAAAACCAATACACTTTAAAAAATTTTAAAAAAACAACAACACTAAACTGAAAACCACACACAAAAAAGCATAACGTTATGTTGTCTGTGAAAAGCCTCAAAAAATGTCAACAAGTGCTGACTCAGGAAATTCTCCCCTAATAACTTTCGTTGGAAGCATTTACCATTTCAACTTTATCTCTTCTTTTCTTTCAGACAACTCCTCAAAAGCATTCAAGTGCAACAATACCATCATTCAGGCCTCTTGGCTCCCAGAGGACACCCTCTGAGCCGGGGCCAATATACACGGGTTACATGGAGCGGGTTACATGGAGCCCCGGCAGCTTAAACACCCTGGGGAACTCATTTCCTCCAGCCCTTCCAAGCTGGGAGAGGGGAGGATGACATGTCCAGTACACCAGCTGTCTTGCTGCCACCTGGCCACCAAAAAGACCTCTTGGTAGACCGTATCCCCTAGGTGGGGATTGCTGAGCAAACACATGCCAAAGCTCAGGTTTCCTCTCTGGCACTGGCCAAGAAATACCAAGGTATCTCCATCAGGGCCCTTTCAAGGCTGCCAAGTAACTTTCATATCGCAGAACAAGAGTTCAGCTAAGGAAGATAACTGTGAAGAAGGACCACAGCGCTATTTCCGCTCTCCTTACACCTCAGTCTTCCACTTGGGGTCCCCAAGTCACTATATCATAACCTCCTGGTACCAATTGCTACCCTGTGGGCTTGGTTTCCTTGAGCACCTCCATTGTTTCTTCGTTTTACTGTCTTGCCTAAGTGAGATCACCATCTTCCTCTGAACCAAACAAGTAAATTGGGAGGGAGAAAGAGGAAGCAGTGGGGTGGAATGAGCAAGGAGTGAACACCCAAAGAGAATATAAGTAACAGAATTTGGTATGGCCAAGCTGGTTGTTGACATAAATAAAGTGTGCACTTCTTAAAGAGACGTCATCTGTCTGGTCTGAGAAGAAAAGGGGAATCTTTTAATGCAAGGTAATAAATAGCAAGGAAAACAGAGGCACTTTCCCTTCCACTCCTCTCTCAGCCCCAAAGGCACAGCCTATTCCTAAATAAGGATTCATGAACTTCCAGGTTGGCATCCACCAAGTCTTAGTCTGGCAAAGTCCATCTTCCCAATAATTTGCTTGGGATCAGCGAAACCATTGTTCTCAAGCTTGGACTGGGAAATAATACGGACAGAACAAAAGGAGAACCAGTGCCACAGGTGATCTTTGCCCACAAAATCGTCTTGTTAGAATAAATAATGCATCAATACACATTGATTAGGAAATGATATACTAATTGCTCAGGCATTGTAAGGTCATTATCCCCCGATGTTAAGAGTTGAAGGAAGAAGCTGAGCCAGCAATCTTTGCCTTTTTCAGCATGAGCATAAGACTTCACTGAAGACACAACAGAAAGTGCAGGGCTCACCATCCAGAGGAAGACTCGAGAACACGGGGCAGCAACAGAAACAGAGCCACACCCCAAAAGCTGGGTAGGCTGTACTACGGGCATCACTAAGACACAAAATGGAGAGTTTCCATGTTTCTTATCTTGAACCATGTTGCTACGTTCACTGGCTCCTAGAAAAAGGGGAGGAAAAGCAGGTATTTATTGGCAACTGCTTCCATGTACTTTCTCACTCAGTGTAATCCTCCTAACTCCATGAGTAGGTATCATCATTCTCATCTTACAGATGAGACCAAGAGAGGATAAATGACTTGTACCCAAGGACCAGTTATCAAATCAACATCCACTTTCCTTGTAAAAAGGATGTTCGAGTCTGATTCAAGGTCAAGGAAAAGGGCAACTAGTTTGGTGTTAAGTTGTATGTAAGAAAAGACTCTTTGGCAGTATAACCAATTTATTAAACTTGCTGGGGTACAAACTCTGGCACATCCCCCTTCCTTGCCCACATACAACAATTTGGGTTCACCCTATAGTTTTGTGGGCCACTTCCACTTCCAAGAACAAGTCTCACTTTGATAGTTGAGAGTGATAAAAAGTCTTGTCCAAGTCAAAAAAGTCCATCTTACTCCATTTCAAACCTCTTCTTCCTGTAGCTGAAGTCTGACTCAGCTTGGGTCAGGAATGGCAAAGGATGTGGGAATGTTCTTGGCCTTTTTCTTGCTGTTCACACCTCCTCCTCCCCACCCCTGGGTCAGAGCAAGGGAGAAAGGACTAGAAGCTGCCCAGGTCTTTTTCCTTGGATGATACTCTTAGCAGTATTCTCTTGATTATGAATGTTCTCTGTGTTGCAAGCATTCAAAAGCTGCCCTCATGTTATGGTTAGGCTCATGTGTCAACTTGGCAAGGTAATAGTGCCCAGTTGTTTGGTCAAGCAAGCACCAAACTAACCATCGCAATCGTTCTTTAATGACCCCAAATAGGGGCCTCCTCTTACACAGTTCCATGATATAATTGGAAGACTCTCTGGTAGACCTTTTGTGAACACCCCTAGCTCTATCTCTGTCCCTACCCTTCCACCTTTGCTCCTTGACCTCACTGATAGCCCTCTCGTGCAGGGTCCCATCAAGGCAATTGTGTGGTGAAGCACACACATCTTCACCACACCAAATGGTAGGAAAGCAGGCTACACACAGCCATCTTGTCTCCTCACCTTGCTTTCCTAGGCTATTCCAGTTAGCCTCCTGATTTCAGAGTATTCCAGGCAAACTCCAGTCTTTAGGTTCACATCTGCCCCCAAACTCAGGGACACAGGCAAACCTCTCCCACCCCCAACTCCACCCCATACCATAAGTGGCCTTGAGCACATGCACGTGGCAACCCAGACTACACATCCGAGATCAGTCCACATCCCCTGGAAACTGCTGCACCTTGACCCCCCTCAGCCCCAGGTCTCAGCACATGGCAGAGACCTGGCCACCTCAGGTGAATGGACCTAAGAACAGGTCTGAGCAGACCCTGGAAGTGGCCCTGGCAGTTCTGGGGGACCCAGACACCTAGAACGTGGTAGGAAGTGGGGAGGCACTGGCTCCAGGAGGACATGGGCCCCTTGGTCCCGCAGGTTACCTACTCTACAGGTAAGAGTGTGCAGGAGAAAGTGAGAGAGGAGCTCACTTGCCATGGAGGCCAGGGCACAGGCCATGCCTTAGAGCAGCTCTGAAAAGTGTTTTTCTTGGCCTTTTCTCTCCTGACTTGTTGGGGGGACTAAGGAATGGGAGGGCAAATGCCACAGCCCTGTCCCTGTCCCCAAAAGTCTAACGCTCACTTGTCAATGACTCCCCTTTCTAGGACTCTATATCTTCTAATTATGTCAACTGCATGGGATAGTGGGGGTGAAGGGCAAAGGGAACATTTGGCCCCCTCTTAACAAACCCTGGAGGGGGCTCTGCAGTAGTTCCTTGGCTGCTTTCATTAGAATATGAAGACACTTAGAGGCTTTTGTCCTCTGCTTTGGGGCTTTAGCCAAAATTCAGAGACATCCAGTTACATCAGGTTACAGCACGGACACTAATACAACATGGATTTCCAGTTAAGCAGGGTGTTTCACACGCCCACATTTTAACACCATGTGAGGAGGGGAGAGGATAAGAGTATGGTTCACATATGGGCAGCTTCAAAACCAGGCTCTATTATGTGAAGAGAATAAATTTATGGAAACATATCTGCAGTGGCAGCAGGAAGAGATACCAAATCCCTGCTAAGGGAAACTCCAAAAAGACTTTGGGGGAAAATGTTTTCCTGGGACCACTTCCACACTCAAAGAAGCCTTTCTAACATTCACGAACCTTGCTGTTTCCTTCTCTCGGAGAGCGTGGTGGTGTTCCAAGGCATCCAAGGCATCACAGTCAGGGTCACTGTCATGGCATCGTAGGACTAATTCGACGTTAGCAGGAGCTAATGTCCCCACACTGGAGTGCCCTCATTTCCTGTTAGGAGAAGTGAGGTTTGAGAAAGCGCCGTCACGCCCGGCCAGGTTCCCAGGCTCTCGGGCCTCCTCCCGCATGGCTGTGACCACCTGGCCTGCTGCCATGTGCAGCGCAGCCTTGCTCAGGTCTCTGGCCACGTTTCTCATTCTGGTCAGGAGGGACTTAATGCCTTGGAACTCCAGAGGACATGGAGAAAACAGGACTGTTTTGGAATCATAGGACCTGCTTTTAAGTTCTGATTCAGCTACTTATTTGTTGTGAGAGTTTTACATAAGTCGATGAATTTGGGGGACTTCATCTGGAAATTGGAGATATTAAAAATATCTGTAAATATATATATA
>JAQZBX010001060.1:0-90058 GCA_029593785.1 Cabassous unicinctus | reverse complement strand
TGCTGACCAGGCTGTAGTTTGTTACCTAGCAACTTGCTGACGTCCACATCAGATGACCCCTCCTCCCTCAGATTATATATACCCTGCCTCTTCAATAAACTTTTGCAGCTTGATCAGAATCCTGTCTTGCTGTCATTCTTCGTGTCTCTTGTCCCCCCATTCCCACTCCCTCTTTCAGGTTCCGGTTCGACTGACCCGCAGGCTGGGTCAATCACTCACATTATTGGATAGAAAATCTGGCCAGGGGATCAATAAAGAAACAAAGAGTTTGAATATTATAATAAATGGTCTAAACCTTATAGACATATACAGAACATTGCATCCCAAAACAGCAGGTTATACATTTTTTTCAAGTGCTTATGGTACTTTCTCCAGGATAGGCCATATGTTTGGTCACAAGGAAAATCTCAATAAATTCAATAAGGTCAAAATTATACAAAGCACCTTTTATGATCATAACTGAATAAAGTTGGAAATCAACAACAGGCAGAAAAATGGAAAATTCACAAATATTCGGAGATTAAACAACACACTCAAGCAATCAGTGGGTACCAGAGGAAATTGTGAGAGAAATCACTAAGTATTTTGAGACAAAGGAAAATGAAAACATGGCATATGAGAACATATGGGGTGCAGTGAAGGCAGTGCTGAGAAGAAAAATTATAGCCTTCAATACTTACATTTATAGAGATGAAAGAGCTTAAATCAATGTCCTAACTACACAGCTTCACGAACTAGAAAAGGACAGCAAATTATTCCCAAAGCAAGCAGAAGGAATGAAATAACAAAGATCAGAGCAAAAATAAATGAAATTGAGAACAAAAAAAAATAGAGAAAATTAAGAAAACCAAAAGTTATTTCTTCAAGATTAACAAAATTGATAAACCTTTAGCTAGAATGCCAAAGAAAGAGAGGGAATGCAAATAAATAAAAGCAGAAATGAAATTGGGGACATTACTACTGATCCCAGAGAAATAAAAGACATCATAAGAGGATAGTATGAACAAATGTATACCAACAAATTAGATAAGGTAGATGAAATAGAAAAATTCCTAGGAACAGGAGAAAAACTTACAATGACCCTAGAAGATATAGATCTCAACAAACCAACCACAGGAAAAGGAATTGATACAGTCATTAAACAACTCTGCAAAATGAAATGTTTGGGACCAGATGGCTTCACAGGTAAATTCTACCAAGCATTAAAAGAATATTTAATACCAGTCTTACTCAAACTCTTCCAGAAAATTGAACAAGAATGAATTCTACCAAGTTCATTCTATGAAGCTAATATCACTCAAATTCCAAAGCCAAAGATATTATAAAAAGAAAATTACAAGCCCATTTCCCTAATGAATACAGATGCAAAAATCCTCAACAAAATACTTGCTAATCATATCCAACAACACATTAAAAGAATTATTCATCATGAACAACTGGGTTCTATCCCAGCAATGAAAGGGTGTTTCAACACAAGAAAATCAATCAGCATAATATATGACATTAATAAATCAAATAAGAAAAATCACATGATCACCTCAATTGATACAGAAAAGGCATTTGACAAAATATAGCATACTATCCTGATAATACTACAAAAGATAGGAATTGAAGGAAACTTTCTCAACAGGATAAAAGATATATATGAAAAACCCACAGCTAAATTGTACTCAATGGTGAAAAACTGAAAGCTTTCCCATTAAGATCAGGAATAAGAAAAGGACACCTACTGTCACCACTGTTGTTCAATATAGTTCTACAGATTCTAGCTAGAATAAGCTGGCAAGAAAAAGAAATAAAAGGCATACAAATTGGAAAGGAAGAAGTAGATTTTTGCTATTTGCAGATGATATGATCATTTGCCTAGAAAGTCCCAAAAAGCTATAACAAAGCTACTAGAGCTAACAAACGAATTCAGCAGAGTCACAGGATAAGATTAATACAAAAAAATCAGTAGTGTTTCTATACACTAGTATTGAGCAATCTGTGGAGTATGTCAGGAAAAAAAATTCCATTTACAATAGCAACTAAGAGAAAAAAAATATTTAGGAATAAATTTACTCAAGAACATAAAGCATTTGAATTTTTAAAATTACAATGTATTCCTAACAGAAATAAAAAATGACCTAAGTAAATGGAAAAAAATTCTGTGTTCATAGTTTGGAAAAATAAATATTGTTAAGATGTCAATTCTACTCAAATTGATATACAGATTCAATGCAATCCCAATAAAAATTTCACCAGCCTTTTAAAAGTAAATGAAAAACACAATTATCAAATTTATTTGGAAGGGTAAGGAGTCCATAATAGCCAGTAATATATTAAAATGGAAAGGCAAAGTTGGAGGAATCTCAATTCTGGACTTTAAATCATATTACCTAGCTACAGATATTTTAAAAAAAGCATATTACTGATATAAAGACAGACATATAGACCAATGGAACTAAATTGATGTTTCAGAAACAGACTCTCACATCTATGGTCAAGTCATTTTTCACAGGCTGTCAAGCCCACTCAGCTGGGGCAGAACAGTTTATTCAACTCATGATGCTGGCACAACTGGATATCTATATCCAAAAGAAATAAAGAGGACCCCTATCTCACACGTTATATAAAAATATCTAAAAATGGATCAAGGACCTATATATAAAAACTAGAACCATAAAGCTTCCAGAAGAAAATGTGGCAAACCTCTTCAGGACTTGGTGATAGGTAGTGGATTCTTAAACCTTAAACCAAAAGCATGAGCAACAAAATAAAAAATGGATAAATGGGATCTCCTCAAACTTAAACACTCTTGTGATTCAAAGAATTTGTCAAGAAGATGAAAAGTCAGCTCACTCAATGGGAGAAATTACTTGGAAACCACATATCTGATAAGGATTTAATTTCCATGCTATATAATGCGATCATACAACTCAACAATAAAAGAGAAAGCAATCCATTTTAAAAATTAGCAAAAGATTTAATCAGACATTTCTCCTAAGAGGAAACACAAATGGAGTAAAAGGACATGAAAAAAATGTTCAATAACACTAGCTATTAGAGGAATACAAATCAAAGCAACAATGAGATATCATCACACACCTCATAGAATGGCTACTATTAGAAAAACAGAAAACAATTTCTCCACTCTTGTTGGAAATGTAGAATGGTACAGCTTCTTTGTAAGACAGGTGGTTCTTTAGGAAGCTAAATATAGAAATGTGATATGATCCAGCAATCCCTCTATGAGGAAAATGCCCAGAATAACTGAAAATTGTGATGTAAACAGACCTTTGTATACCAATGTTCATAGTGATGTTATTCACAATTGCCAAAAGATGGAAACAACCTGTGTCCATCAAATGATGAATGGATTAAAAATGTGGTACATACATATGATGGAATACTATGTTGCTGTAAGAAGAAGTGAAATTGTGACACATACGATAACATGGATGAACCTTGAAGACATTATACTGAATGAAATGTCAAACACAAAAGAACAAATATTTTATGGTCTCACTAATATGGACTACATATGAAGAATAAACACAGGGAGTTAAAACCTAGGGTATAGGTTACCAGGAGATAGGATGAGGGCTGAGAAGGGGTACTGATGCTTAATGTATATAGACATTTTAATTAACTTGACTGTAAAAGTGTGGAAATGAATAGAGTTGATGGTAACATTATGATGTGTATAACTAACAGAGCTGATTATAAATGGGATTGTGGCTGAAAGGGGTATTTAGGGACATAAATGACAATTTAAAGAAGGGTAGAAAATAATCTAGGGACTGAATAATATAGTGAACCCAGAGAAGGATGAAAATTGTGGTTAATATTACAAATACAAAATATTCTTCTATAACTAGAACAAATGTTCACCATTATTACAAGATGGTAAGACTATGGAGATGCATTGAAATAATACAATTAATTTAATCTCTGGAATATAGTTATCAGGAATATTGTAATATTCTTGCATCAATGTCAAAGATGTATCATGCTAATAAAAGGGGGAATGGAAAAAATATACCGAATGTATGCTATGGACCATCATTAGTGGTAATTGTCTGATGAGGTTATCTTATAATCTGTAACAAATATTCCACAACAATGTAATGTGTTGGGTGTTGATGGAGTGGTGTTGTATGGGGACTTTTGCACTTTTGCAAGATTGTTTTGTAAGTTCACAACTTATTTAATAAATTTTTAAAAATAGTTACAGCAGACTATATACCAAATTTTTGCTACTCAATAAAAAGAGCACAAGACAACAAAACAGGAGAAAATTTACAGCAGAATTGTGTAGAAAGAAAATTCAAAAATGACAATTTAACATCTGAATGGAAGCTGAACTTCCTAAACATAGAATTACATGAGTCAGCAATTCCACTCCCACAAGAATTGAAAAAAGGCCTCAAACAAATACTTTTACAATAATGTTCATTGCAGTACTATTCACAACTGCCAAAAGGTAAATACAACTCAAAAGCCCATCAACTGATGAAAGGACAAAAAATGTGGCATATACATATACTAGGTTATTCACCACAAACATAAATGTAATCCAGGTAACTGCTACAGCTTGAATAAACCTATAAATAAATATGCTAATTGAAAGGAGCCAGGCAAAAAATACCCATGGATTGTATGATTCCATTTATATGAAATGTCCTGAATTGGAAAATCCATAGAAAGGAAAAGGAGATGAGTGGAAGCCAAGGGCTGGGTAGAGGGAAAGAATGGGAAGTGACTAGTTAATAGGTACAAGGTATCCTTTTATTGTTATGTTAATATTTTGGAACTAGATACCATCTTGTGAATTTAATAAACGCCACTCTATTTCACACTTTAAAATGGTTAATTTCATGTTATGTGAATTTCACCCAATAAAAAAACTTAAAATAGAAAAGTTAATCCTATGCAAGGTAAGATAAAAAAAAATCCACGAAAAACAGAGCAAACAAAAAAATCACTAAATTTTAATGTTTACAGATGCACAGTCACTTGATGAAACATTAAGGAGAGTAGCAAGAGCTGACTGTATATAAGAGGTCAGTGCCTGCTCTCCCATGGAGGGAGCGGCTGTGATTGTAATGAGGAACATGGGGAGTTGGCCACCTTCTATTTCCTGACCTGGTGGGAGCTGCAATGGCCACATCTCTAAACAATTCACTGAGATGTATAATATTTGTATCGCTGTGCTCATTATCATTAATGAGTGTAAAAATACAATATAAAATTACAAGAAATTGTTGCACTTCTTGAAGAACTATTATTACTGATTCAGCCTCTCCCATTTAATCTCCAGTCCTTCCCAAGGTGCAGCACACTTTGTAAGATAAAGCATTTAAAACTTTCTACGTACTAATAGAAAGAAATCAATTGTTTATTTTTCCCTGTCATTTAACATAACCCAAGTCTAACAACTACAGGAATATTCAGCACCTTATGTCAAAAATATGAAGAAATGATTTTGAGGCATATTTTGAAATGTTCTGTAAGTTCTATAAATTACCTCTAAACTTCCATTTCCTTAAACATAAGTCACGAAATAACGGCTGAGTCAGGGGATCTTGTCCCTGACATCCTCAGATTCTAGGATGCCCACTATGTACCCTCCATGGAAGCAGCATCAGCACTGGAGCAAGCCAGGGGGTCTAGCCTGTAGGGGGCACTCAGAACACTCTGACCACAAGGCCCAGCCCCAGATGCAGGTGCAGAGGAAGCTAGGGAAGAGCTTCCTGTCTAAGTCTGGGACTTCTCCCTGCCTAGTGAAATGCGCCCCCCTCCTCCCGCCCCCCCCAGGTATATCTCTCTTCTCCCAACTTCTGTGATATCCTCATTTTTTTTAACTTTATGAGAAAATAATATCTTTACTATTGAAACTTGCAAATCAGATTCACATGGCTTCCCTAAAACATTGAATTAGACCAGGCCTCAACTATACATTGATAAGAGCTATGTAGCATTCTTCAGATATTTTTTCAATTTATTTCCCCTTGTAAGATATCTGTTGGGGACCTTCACGGTAGCACATTTATTATGCACCTTGTCAGCAGCACCGGTGACTTGTAACATGGCCGCCAGGGCTGATACAAGAACAGCCTGAGTTATTGTTAGCCTTCTTCTAGGAAGTTTAGAGAGTTCGCGCCAAAACTTCCCCTTCGCGCCGAAAGCAACCGCCGCCTACCCTAGCAACGGCAACCACCAATCCCAAACCGCCACCCATCCTTAACAGCCACCAATCATCACCCTTTTCCCCTCAGTATATATACCCTGTTTCTTCAATAAACTTTGGCAGCTTGATCATAATCCTGTCTTGCTGTCATCTCTCGCGTCTCTTGTTCCATCCCATTCCCGCTCCCCGTCTCGTAGGTTCCCGTTGACTGTCCCGCGGGCCGGGACAGATATCAATCATAGTATTGTTTAAATTGCATTTAGTTGCTGTCCTAGAAGTTACAATACACATTTTTAATTAATCAGTTTTAACCTTCACGTAACATTCTCCCACTTTAGGTCTACTGTGGGCAACTGATAACAGCATATTTGCAATTAATCACTACTGTCCCCTGTAAGATTATTTACATTCATTTCACATAACCATATGCTATAATGAACCAGTTCATAATTATTGTTACTGCTTTACACAATTAATTTTAAAACTTTTAAGAATAGGAAAATGGAAATATTTTATTAAGACTCATTATTCCGACGCTGATGCGGTCAGCAGACTGCATGGGCAATTAGGCTCTGTCCAGTTTCCGGTGCTGGGAACCGCGCAGTGCGGGAACTGAGGCTTTTCCAGCTGCTTGTGCTGCCTTGCGTTGAGGCGAGCAGGAGGGAGGTGAACGCGGTGGCTGTGGACGGTGGGGACTGTGCCTGGGAGCGACCAAGCTCCAGTGAGCCGGGGAGGCCACAGCAGAATCCCGTTGAGAGGCCTCGGTCTGGGACAAAGGGGCTTCCAAAAGTCTCATACTGGTTAGACCTTAGGCTGTTCATCCTCTTCGACCTGGTGGTGGTTTTCTTCATGTATTTTTTGCCCTGAATGGTTTGCCTGATACCCAAATTTAGACATTGGCTTCTGAGGTGGATTCTGAAAATGACTACAAACCTTTTAAATAAAGAAGAAAGACAGAATTGTGAAGCAGAAGAATTTCAAATCAAGGGACCTTTTCATTTCACACATGCTGTTACTCATTTTGGGGATTACATAAAATGGGTAATGCTCTCATCCATTCATAGCTAAGTTCTTAAACTAGACTCTGGATTTTTTAAAAATTATTTTCAAATATCTGATGGCTTTACAGAAGGAGAATATGAAATTATTTGTACTTAAAGGTTTAATGTATTCATTAATAAATATAGTAATGTCTAGCATTTTAAGCACTGGGCAGGGCTTAATATGTAAATAATATGGTGAAATAATAAGGTAAGGATTTTATAAGTTGAAGAGTAAATTACTGAAAAGCAAGGGAAGGATTTTGAGAGAAGGAATGTAGTGTTTTTAAATTGCATAGAGGCCATAAACAACACAAAAGCATTGAAGAAAATGCAGACCCACAAGTATTGGCTGTAAATACCCAGTTTAATTTTTAGACTGAGACTGCTATAAAAAATTATGTTATGGTTGATGGAGTAATAAAAATATTAAAGTAGACAAAAAAAAGACTCATTATTCCAATACTGATGCTTTATCTTTCATAAAGAAGATGACATTTTCAAACATATATATTTTTACTTCTCACTGATAAATTCTTAAATGTTTCCTTAAGGGGATGTCTATCAGCAGTAGACCACTATATTTTTTCTAAAACAGTCTTCATTTATCCTTCATATTTGAAGGATTCTTTCTCTGAATTTAATTTTTGAATATGTGATGTTGAAAATTTTAACACTGTATAATACATGTCACCCTATTCTTGGTTGTGTGGTTGCTCAGGAAATTTTTTCATCAATTCTTATCATTGTATTTCAATAGTTAATCTTTATTTTTAAACCTGATTTTTTTTCAGACTAGTGTGGCTTGAATATAATATGCCTAGATTTATTTTTATTTTGCTTACATTGTTTTGTTTTCCTTATTATGCTTTTGTTATCTTTGTTGTTATTTTTCCTGTATTGTCTTTGGTGAGCTTCCTGGATCTGTGGAGTTTAGAGTCTAAAATTAATTTTGAAAATTTCCCAGCTGTTTTTGCTTCAAATAATTTTTCCCTTCTCTTTTTCTTCTAATTCTGGTGTTCCAATCACAAATATGTTGCATCATTTGTGATTGTCCCACTGTTTTTGGAGAGTGTTATTTATCATTCTTTTTCCACTTTACATTTCAGTTTAGGACATTTCTTTTGACCTATCTCCATATTCACTGATTCTTTCCTCAATATTTCCATTCTATTAATGATCTCATCAAAGATATTCTTCATTTACATTACAGCATTATTGTTATTATCTCATTTTGGGTATTACTGATTTATTACTTCCTATTTTCAATCTCCATCTTATATCATCCACCTACTATTTCATATTGTCTACCTGTTCCATTAATGCCCTTTACATACAAACATGATTTTTAAAATTACTGTATGAAAAGTCCAAAATGTGAATTATTTCTGAGTATAGTTCTGCTTGCTTTTTGTTCTCTAAATTCTGGATTTTTTTTCTGGCCTTGCATGTCATATTATGTCTTATTGAAAGCTGAACATGAGGTGTTGGTTAAGAGGAACAGAGGTAAATGAAATTTTGCCTTTGAATTTGATTATCTAGCAGGAATTGGCCTATATTCTATGTATCTTATATTGTAGGTAACAGAGAATTATAATTCTTCTATTGGCCTTGTATAGCTTCTACCTTTGATCTTGAGTTTCCTTAAATTGTCTTCTTCCTCTGAGAGCCTGTGTCTTGTGACTCTTTCAGTTATAGTCCACTTTTATTAGTGGACTGTGGTTAGTGCAGTCCACTGTAGGTTTGGGTGTGAGGTGTGCAAGAAAGACTGTTTTGTTTTATAGTCTATTAATTCTCAATTTACAGTGACTCTCTCCCTTGGGGCTGTGACCTTCAAAAGTGTTTTCCATTTGTATATATTTCTCTCTGCTTCCCACTCCCTTTCCTAACTGCAGAGTCCCCAGCCTATTTCCTTGAAGGTCTTATCCCTTTTTAAAAAAATCATTATAAGCTTTATTTTTAGAGAAACTTTAGATTACAGAAAAGTTATATCAAAAGTATAGGTATTACTTATTTTAATTATGCCCTTCCTTTATGAGATAAAGGAAGGCAACAGGAGCTCTGGAGAAAGGAAATATTTCCTCCCCAACCTGGACTATGTCTTTGGAAAAACTCCTGTCCTGGAGAGTTGGCTTTATTAATAAGGAAGGTCTGAGTATATTTCACAATAATTGTTCTTCCCCTCCCCCTACCAGAGCAACAAATATACCTTCTAGAACATCACATTAGATATCTTGTGAGATTCTACACAGAAATTCCAGTAAGTTTTGTGACCTTAAGTCTGTGGAGTTTCTCACTCTCATGTTTGTCCACACTCAGCCTCCAGCCTATCAGCAAAATTACATCTAACTGACATTACCAGTTTATGACTCCAGTGGCTACTTCTTGAGCTAAACAGATCTCAACTCTGTCTCTTTGGATGAAACTGTCTCCAAGTCAAGTTAATGGATTGCCTGGTGACTTCAGTTCACTGATGGGCCCAGGAAAAAAATTTTAGTTATTTTCTTTCCTTCTTTAAGTATATCCAGCTCTTTTCTTTAATAGGCATGATTATCTGACTTGTAAACTTGCATTTGGAAATATGATACACTTATTTCAGTATTTAAACAACAGTAAAATTTAGGAACATCACAACAATAGGCATCTAATATAAACATACAAAATGTATATTTCTCCCTCAAAATACATCTATTTGGTCTTCAGCACATGTACTAATGACAGTTTTGTAATTCTAAAATATTATTTTTCTCATTAAAAACCATATATTGTTTCTTTGTTTAAACATGTTTCTATCAAATAATTTATACAATTTCTATCTAATAATCTATGCAATTTCAATAATTTTACTGTGTCCAATAAGAATGTCTTATGATCTGTTACAAATACTTTCTGAATACAAAACAAAAGGATGTGAAACAAATATGTTACATTTACGTTTCTTAAATTACTGATAGGTATTCCCAAGTCGTACCATTTTTCTCTTGCAATAAATTGAAAATATCAGTTATCTTTCAGCCGTATTAAAATTAGCCATAAACAATCTCTCTTAATTGAGCCATTCAGCTTTCAGTCTTCTCTTAATTTATCACTTAAGATGTCCAGCACAGCATTTACTCTTCCATTAGTCTCACAGTTAACTTTCCCATAATTCATCAATCATCTCCACATCATCTCTCAATTGTCTCTCAACAAACTGTATCAGCTACATTCCTTAAAGATACTACTCATTTGACCGTTTTTCTAGTTCCACTTAATACTACCTCAGTTTTCTATTCAATGCTAAATACCTCGCTTCCTCAGTATTTTTCCCTTTTCACTGATTTTTCTGAGGTGGCTGTATCATCTATCTCTCTATCTATCTATCTATCTCTCTATCTATCTATCTATCTATCTATCTATCTCTATCTATCTATTATGTATCTATCAAACAATCTATTAATCTATCTATTTATCTATCTCTATCACTCTCTCTGTCTCTGTCTCTTTATATATATGTGTGTATATATATAATGGATTCTATAATCAAATCCTCTGATATTATATTATTATTAACTTTGGTACACCTCTAGCCATATTCCGTTTGAATTATTATTCCATTCAGTGTTAGCTGCTTAACCTTACCTAGGTGTAAATGGATTGTACTAATCAGCCAATGCTGAGCTGTTTCTTACTTTTACTTACTTTTAATCCTGTGTTTCCAACTACACTAATGCAAAGACGACTTTCTCTACTTTGTTTTGGTTTGGAATCAGAAGATTAAGAAAGATGCACAGATTATTATAGCCCTGGATTTTCATCTAATAATTTAGAAACAACGCAATCCACTGTCCTGAGAGTGGACACCGCAATTTTTATCCCCATTTCCCATACAGGAGGCCATGTAATAGCTAAGGAAAATTGAGAAGATAGTGAGAATCATCTTGACTTTTCACTTGCTTAGAGATGAGGAAGACACTAGTGGAATTTTGCAGTGCATGAGCCTTGAGCTAGAACTCAATTGAGTGAAATGTCTTTCCAAGTGCTTTGATACACGATGGTCTACTAAATGTGAGACTGTGATTTTCTCTTGCCTGCTCTTTTTTAAAATATGTTTACCATTTTGGATTTAGAGGGCTGATGTCTTCTGGCAATGGTTACATATTTGAAATGGTCAAATATTTAGCCAAATAATATTGAATAGCATGTAATTCCTACATATTCAGATTATGTAGTATATGCACTTCCTGAAAACTTCAACTTTCCTTTGAGAAAGTTCTGTGTCTATTACCTCAGAGATGAACACATCATGGAGTCTAAACATACACATAATCACCACCTCCTTACAAAGGATGCTATTCATGTCCAGGGCACAGTCAGCGCATGCATCCATTGAATTGCACTATTGAGTTGAATCTTATTTAAAGGATGAAAGTAGATTAATACATTTAAGATAAAATGATGGAAATGTTGTATAATGAAAATATCAATGTAAGATGAATTGACTTTATTAGCTATTAGACTAATCAGACTTCATTAAAATGACTATTATGAGAAACAAAGAGGTGTGTTTTATAGGAATAAAGGAGTAAGTTATTCAAGAAGAAGAAAACACTACCAATTGAATATGACCCCATTAATCGAGCTTTAAAATACATGAAAGCAAAACTGATCATTTCACAAGAAAGAGTGAAGTCTACAGTTATATTTAGAAATCCATTTTCTCAATAATTGATAGAAGATTAGACAAACATAAACAATGATATAAAAGACTTGAAAAGCATTTTCAAGAGATTTGATCTCATTGGCATTGTGGAAATAAATGAAGATGTCACAAATGCTAAAAATCCAAGGTTATTTATTCAGACACTGTCACCTGTAGTCAGCCACTATCACTTGTATTCGGCAAGCATTTCTTGTATTTATTGTTTTAAATGAGCATTTTTATGATACGTTTTATGATACCTATTGACTTTGTTTGCTGTTGTATTAACTTTTAGTGATTGCTATAAGTATTACAATATGCATTTTTAAATCATCTCATCTGCCCCTAAATATGCTCAATCACTTCATGTGTGTGAAAAGACACTATGACAGCATATTTTCAAATCTTCCCTTTCCTCCTTTGCATGCTCATTTTTTTGTCCAATGTCTTTTTTATTACAAATATGCAATGCCTGATTATTACTATTGTTTTTCAATGAATAATTTATAAAAAAATTAAAATAACAAAATATTAAATTTCACTGCCATATATTTAAGTTTTGCACTCTGGTAATATATCTTCAAATTTCTGACATACAAAATGTTCATCTTTCCTGAAAAATACCTGTAAGCATTTATTAAAGGTTGGGTATGTTGGAAATAAATTATCCTAGTTTCTGCCTTTCTGAACAATTCTAACTCAACCACTCTTTCTACTGGGTATAGAAATCTGGGTTGTTTTACATTTTTTTTCCTCAGAAAGTTATTGTTCCATCTTGCGCCCATGTTTTTGAAGAACATTATGTTGTTTTTCTGTTGATTGTGTATCATCCAAAGCTATTGGTTGTCTTCAACATTTAGTCGTTGTATTTCAACAATTTTAATATAGTATACATCTCTCTCTCTCCCTTTCCCCTCTCTCTGTGTTTGCATGTGTGTGTGTTTATCATGTTTGCTGTTATCTGAGGTTCTTGAATTTGTAATTTGGTGTCTGTCTCTAAATTTAGAAAAAAATGTACCAATATCCCATCATGTGTTTCTTTTCCCCCTGTTCCCTATTCTTGATCCTTTTGGCATTCCAACTCCACCTACATTAAGCTATGTGATACTGACCCACAGATCTAGGGGGACCTAATCTCTTCCTATGTTTTAATATTTACTTTGTTTTTCAGTTTGGATAGTATATATTGACCTAAGTTCACTGATTTATATTTTTTATTTTGTGACATCTGTATTAAACCTCCTGAGGATGGATTTACATATTAATGTTCATTTGTTACTTTTTCATTGCTTGTGTTTGTATTTAATTTATTGTAGTAATTGCTATATTTATGTTGAAGTTGCCTACCTAATCTAGTCTTATGTCTAACTTTTCTCTTTTCAGATTTTAACATATTAATCAGAGTTATATTTACTTCTTTGTTTTATATTTTATTTCCAATATTTAGATCACATATTAACCTCATTCTATCATATTGTCCAATTGGATTGTTCTCTTGCTTTATTTGTTGAAAGGAAGAGGTATTGGATAAAAGAGTGGATATTGTTGTATTATTTGATTTTTTTTCTTTATTATATATTCTGATTATAATTCCCTTTTTCTCTGCTTATGTGACTACACCCTACTTTCTGCTGTACCTTTTATTTTGTGGGTGTTTATGTGAGTCTAGTCTAGTCACAGTTGTTGAGTTTATTGCTGCCATGTGTACATGTGTTTAGATTTTTCCTGCTCTGGCACAAGAAATAATAGTTTCCTCCACTGATACCTTGTTTTTCCTCCCTGCTGCCTTGTGATCTGTTACTTGTGCTCTGAGCAGAATGCTGCCTCATATTTCCTAATGGTTGGCAGTGTGATGGAGATGACTGGGCTAAGCAGGAAGCATTCTTTCATCTCCTGACTGAGCCTTATCCTTGAGCTTGCCTTGTGAAGCTAAGCCTGGGGTATTGCTCTCTATGTGTCCACAGTGGCAGCTTTACAGCTAAAATGAATTTCTACCTCTGAGGGGAGAGTTTTGTTTTTCCCATCTCTTTGCTCCCACAGATATATTGGTTTTCCTTTCACAATAGTTCTCTGTTACTTGCTTTGGTGCCCTTCCTTGGAGCTAAGGCTTTTATTCTTGAGGATGGCACAAGAGATAGTAAGAGAGTTTTGGGATAGAATCTATTCCCTTCCCAGTTTCCAGAGGATTTACCTGTGCCCATAAGATACAGCTTGTGATGGAGATTAGTAAGCTGTGTCTGCAAATGGACAGTCTGAGAGCTGAGGACATGGCCATGTATTACTGTCTGAGGCACACAGTGAGGGGAAGGTAGTGTGAGCCCAGACTGAAATCTTCCTTGCACAGTGGCCTCCAGGGGGTGCTCAAGATCCCACAGCTGCAGGATCATTGGCAGACAAAGGCAAGGGAGGGTGTGTTTTTCATAGGGAGTTTCATTTAAAGGTCTGCATTCTCCCTTCTCTCCCAGTGAACGTTGTTCTGACCAGTGGTTAGTGTCCCTGAGGATGCATGGAGAGTCCAGTAGCTGAGAGCAGAGTAAGCAGTTTGGATGCCCATGGACTCTGTTGGAACCCACAGGAGCCTGGTAAGGGGCTCCATAGCTGGCCAGCTATGACAGACATACTGACCACAACTGTAGCTCAGCCATCCATGGCCAGGATGCCTGCCAAGGACAGTTCTGGCTTCCACTTACAACCAACAAAACAAATGCTCAGTACCAGTCAGTGGGACCCACAGTACAGGGAAGTCAGAAGGAGCCCAGGCCCTCAGCTCCCTGCAGGGCCAGCAGGACTGACCCTTGGGGTTCTGAGGAGCACTGAGCTAGGGGTCTGTTTCAGGGGCAGATGCACAGGCAGGGTAAGGAGTCACTCAAAACCATGGAGTCTGGGGACTGGGACCAAGGACAGGTGAGGAGAGACCTAGGACCACCAAGCACCAGGACCAGGTTGAGAGGCAGGTGCATTGGAAGGATAAGGTAGCTTCCCTGCAACATTTAGGCTTTCTTCTCATGACTTCTCTGTTCAGCTATGTGTGAAGGCTTTGGTTTTGCCCCATTATGCTTTTTTAGGATAGAGAATCAGTGGAATTTCATTAAATCATTTCTATTTGGTCAATTTCATTGATAAATAAAATATATAAAGTTATGTGAAACAAAGAAGCACAGGAATTTATTCACCCGAACTGATTTAATGAAATATCAATGTCATGATGAATTCAGAAAACAAGGATATGTAGTAATAAGTCTTCAATGAAAATTGCAATTTAACCTTCAGCACAGTGTCCTCATAGTGACATAATTTATTTCTTATGTGGATTTGATTTTTCTCCCTGAACGTCCCCTCACAACACTTCCCCCCATGGACTTTGTGAATGCCTTATGCACCAGGTCCTAAACTTGGCACATGCTGTGTGATTTTCTCCTTAATGCCCTAATTCTGCCATAATCATTGGTGACTTTAGTGTCCAGGCCAAGTCCTTTCACCTCATGTTGCTGCCTCAGCCACAAGGAACATGACTAAGGATGAAGGTCTTACCAAATTTATTATTAAACCAACAACTGATATTATTAAATTGCCAGTTTGCAATATGCTCTATTCAAGTTCCCTCTATATGATGAAAGAAATCTTCAGATATGAGATGAGCTACATCACTCAATGCTCTGGTGTGGAGACTGAGGGTGAGTACTGATGACCTTGCTCAGTTACACAGGTGTGACAAGTCAGGGGCAGGACTGAGGCAGGTGTTCTCTGACAATTCTGGTGTCCAAGGTGAGGTCACATACAGGTTCTTTCTGACTCAATGGCTGATAATGCTAATAGTCACAGCTTTGAAAATTCCTATCAGCACTGACAACTTACTAAAATTACAATCCTGAAGTTACTAGTGAGAAATGACATCAGGAAAATGGAAACATGGCACCAAACACCCTACCCACAATGATATTTTAAAAATCAACCAGAATCTATTATAGCCAACATTGTCAGGGAATATGTACATACAATATATTCCATTTTTATTCCATAGGTGTATATGCACACATATGCCCATATATAATGGCTGGGGAAGTGGCACAATAATCATATTTCAAAGCCATGCTTGATTCTTGGCTGCATCAGAATCTCTGACAAGATAATTCAACACATTTCCTGCTGAAAGTAGAGGAAACTGGGTTGGGTGAGGGGGCACCACAGGGAGAGTACTGTGTTCCCCAAAGGCTCAACCAGAATCCTCCTCCCAGGGTCCCCCTAAGACAAGGACCTCCTCTCATCCCCTTTCATTTTACATAGTTACCTCCCAGATGCAAATCACCACATGGGCAGACAGATGAAACCACAGCACAAATTTACTTAAACTTAGGCTCCTTCTATGTCAAGAAATACATTTTTCCGGGCCTCATGGACCTTATGCACAAGAACATGAAAACCTTGTGGTTCTTCCTCTTTCTGGTGGTGACTCCCAGATGTGAGTGTCTCAGGGATTCAGACATGAAGATAATGGGGATGGTGCTTCTGAGCACAAGACTCACTGTGGTTCTCCTTCTCCTCAGGTGTCCTTTCCCAGGGGCAGCTGCAGGAGTCAGGACCTGGCCTGGTTAAGCCCCCATAGACCTTGTCCCTCACCTGCAAAGTCTCTGGAATCTCTTTAACCAGCAATCATATGGGCTGGGTGCACCAAGCTCCAGGAAAGGGACTGGAGTGGGTTGGCAGCATAATTAGTAGTGAAAGCACAAACTATAACCCAACTCTTCAGTCCTGACTCAGCATCACCAGGGACACCTCCAAGAATGAAGTTTATTTAAAGCTGAGCAGCCTGAATGTCGAGGACACAGCCACTTATTACTGTGCAAGAGACACAGTGAGAGGAAGTAAGGGTGAGCCCAGACAAAATCTTCTCATGGCACAGGAAGGGGCTTTGCTGCATGAGGCTCTAGGGACCACCAGGGGGTGCTCAGGGAACAACCCCAGCAGCAGGTGCAGAGTGGGGCTGGGGAGGAGTTTCTTTTGCATGCTAGATTCAACCTCAGAAATGTTTTTATGTTACTAATTCTGTGTGTAAATACCGACATGCATACATATTATTTTAACATTATATATCATATGTAAGGCAGGCAAGGTTATCATAAAGAACTTGTCACACCCCTATTGTCCCTGTACAACCATAGGCTTCTGAAGGCAGAGCTTACCTGCTAGAACTCACAGGGATGCAGACCTGCTCAGATGTGTGCTTGGACCTCATATTCCAACACATCCTGGGAAGCTGAGCATGGTTCCAGCTGCCTCCACCCTCTTCTGAATCTTGGTATGGGAAAGATTTTTCTCATTGTGCATCTTATGTCTAAGGAGTGAGTGTTTCTCTTTCCCATTGTGCAGGACCAAATGCACATATAGGTTCCAGGCCAAGGGCAAACACACCCTTTCCTGATCACAACTCTCACCTGAAGCATACCTGGCTCCTTACCTGTTGTAATCTCTGATCTAAGTTTTCTGGGGAAAGGCTGGGATATGAGAAAATGGACAGTGTTCTGAATAGCATCCAAGTTGCCCCTCTGTCTTCTTCTAATGGAACATTTGCCCTAACTTGCATTACTGCACCCTCCTTAGAGTACAGTATATTTTTCCCAGTTGTTTCCTCCCAAGCTGCATTGGTTTTTGACCAGTGTCTTCAACTGCTTATTTTAAAGGCATTCATCTCCATATTAAGGCTTTCATTCCTCACTGAGGATAGGGGAGGTGGTTCTGGGCATACTTTCCATCATGGTGTCTGTTTCTTCCCTCTTTCTATTGAATCCCAGTAATGGCATAGAATACTGGTTTTGTATGTTTTCCATGTGCAGCTGAATTCTTTGTTCTGTAGCAGAGCTAGGGATGTGGTTGTGGTTGTATTTCTACAATAGATGCTGACCCTCTCCCCATGCACCACTCAGGAAGGGGAGTTTTGTTTGCTTTGCATGCTTCATGCTGATATTTGTGCATGTGTGTGTGTGTATTCTCCTTAATTCTTCAGGAAAATCATGCAATACAGTAGTAACCTGGACCCTGGGAAAGACTCACTTTAACAAATTTAACAATACTTAAATTTGACTTTATCAAAATTAATAACTGGCGATTTAAGAGAGTCATCATTAAGATTATAAAGATAGACCTTGTCAAATGGGGGAAAGTATTTATAAATCATACACCTAATAATGGACTTGTATATAGAATTTGTTAATTACTTACATCTCAACAAAAATGGCACAAAGAAGATATACAAATAGTTAATAAAGAAATGAAAACAAGTGTTACATTATTTGTCATCATGGAAATATAAATCAAAACTACAATGCAATATCATTTAATATACACAAGGAGGGGTAGAATCAAAAGTGAAGATAGCAACATGCATTTTAGAGGATGTGGAGAAATAGGAACCCTATTACCATGCTGGTGGGAATGTTAAATAATCCTCTTTGAAAACAGACCTGCAGGTCCTCAAATTATTGCATAAAAAATTATCATATGAACCTACAGTTCTGCATCTAGGTATATATCTGAAAATATTGAAAACAGGTATTCAAATATATATTTGTATACTAAAGTTCGTAGCCGCATCATTTACAATAGCCAAAAGTTGTAGGCAATGCAAATTTCCATCAACAGATGGATGGGTAAACAAATGGAAGAACACAAAGAATCTCAGCCACTTGCCTAAAGGGAAGACACATGGTATAACAGGGATGAACATTGAAACATGTTTTTTTTATTAAATAGGCCAAATACAAAATGAAATACATTGCATGATTTCACTTACATGAAATCCCTAGAGTATGCAAATTCATAGATTTAGGAAGTAGATTAGAGTTTACCAGATTCATGATTGAATCAGGAGAGAATTCTTAATAGTTATAGGCATTCTGTTTGATGTGATGAAAAATTTTGGTAATGTTTGGTGGTGCTTCTTGCAAATATTTGTGAATTTAATGAATATCCCACAATTGTACACATGAAATGGGTTAAAGTGAGAATTTTCTGTTTTATATATGTCACACAAATAATTTATTTTGTAGGAAAATAGATATGAAGTATTGATACTATTGCATGTTTGAACCTTGAAAACAATATAATGAGAGAAGTCAGGCATGGATTACAATATAATTTATTTCCTTTCATATTAATGCCAATAATAGTGATAACTATAGAGATAAAAGTACATTTATTGTTTATCATTTCTAAATGGGAAGTAAAAGTATAAGAGGATGTTTGGGAAAGGGTAGGTTTATTCTTTATTAGTTAATCAAAGCTTTTTGACATTGACTCTGGTGATGGTAGCACATATTTTGCATAAAACAAAAACCATTGAATTGTATGCTTTGAATGGATGGACTTTATGGTATATAATTTATACCTTAATAAAACTATTTTTTTAAAAAAAGAAGATTAATTCTTACCAGTAGAGAAAAGAAGGGTGGGAGGCAGAAATTATGAGTGAAGACATTTGGGAGTTCACTATTGGGGTGGTGATGGTTACATGGGTGTACAAATATTTAAATGCCAAATGTTACACTTAAATGTAGTGATTATCATATATAAACTATGAGTCAATAAACTGACACAAATAAACAAATGGATAGATTTGAATAAGATGGAGAGATAGGGAGATAAATCTTGACCCATGATATGCCAAAAAGCACTTTAAATACATCTGCTGAATACTGGTTCTCTCTACATTCTTTAGATCAACAATAAGGACACAGCAACATCACACAATGTTCTCTTACACAAAGGAGGATAGTACAAATCTATCTAGACATGCCTCACTCTGTCTTCTAGTTGGTTCAGGGGAGCCATGGAGTCTGGTGGTGAGGAGCACAGGCCAGACACTGGGGTTCACTATTAACAGATGTAGGCTTTGGACACATTGTCCAAACATTCTAACTTTCCTTTTAAAATTACACATTTGTAAAATGGAATTGACACTGATATCTTCCTCACAAAGTTTATGTATTTATCTATAAATGAAATGAGATCAAGGGTTCTAAGTGTTTAGTCCAAAACAATCAAATAATAATAATATTGTTCCAAATGTGATCATTGCCATCCAGTACCCCCAAGACACTCATCCCTGCTCTAGGGCACTTCCCTTTTCCAAGGCTCCACCCTGAGAGCTAGTGGTATAGTAGGAGGACTTGCCAATAGTTTCCCTCCCTTTGCTGATGTAAACCAGCCCAGCCCTGATCCTGCAGCTCTAGAAGAGGAGCCCCAGCCCAGGGATTCCCAGGAGTTCTGATTTGGTGGTCAGGAATGAACACAGATGAACAATATGGACATTGTGCTGAGCTGGGTTTTCTCATCACTATTTTAAAAAGATCATTTTACAGGGAACGAGAGACATTAATATGTGAGTTCATATGATAGAGAGAAACAGTGTGGATATGCATGGCCATTTTCCTGATCAGGATGTCTGTACTTACAGTTGTTCAGTTGAGAGAATCTGGGTGAAATTTCATGCAACCCAAGGCATCTCTGACAATATCCTTCAAAGATTTTGGATTCACCTCCAGTAGCTACAACATTAACTGGGTCCCAGTTGCTCCAGGAATGAGCTAGAGTGTGCTCAGACATAAGTAATGCTGCCATTGCCACACACAGTGATAAACTGAATGGCCAAGTCACCATCCCAGATGGCTTGCCATGAACACTCTGTGTCTGCAGATGGACAGTAAGAGATAAAGACACAGCTGTGAATTGCTGAAGCAGACACTGTGAGGGGAGGCAGGGGGAGCCCAGACTCACTCCTACCCTGCAGGGGTCTGGAGGTGGTCAGGATGCAGGGTAGTCAGCACCCACTGAGCACAGCTCCCACTCCCAGGAACAGGGAACATGGAGGTTAAGGCTTATTTCCCCTTAGGTCTGGGGTTTCCACTAAATATAACTTTTCTTTCTTGGAACCTTTCTAGATTTAAGATTGTGCATTCAGACTCAGGAAGAGACTTCAGTGGATTCCCCAATTAGAAGAGACTTTGGGTTCAGTTTGGAACCAAGAGGTAGTCTATGCCAGGGTCAGTGTCCTATAAAAAATAATAGATTTCACATAAAATTCTCCTCCTCACACAAAAGTTGTCTTTTTTCCATAATCCATTTTATTCTTCCCTGTTTTAGGAAGGCTATTGGGGTGTAGTCAGACAAAATTGCATGTCAGACGAATCCTGTGTCTCCTAGGACCTGGTCTGACTTAGTATTGACCCCAAGCTTGGTCCTTGGCTTAGAGTAGCCCTTGGGTCTCCTGCCTTTGACAAAAACATGGGGATGCCCTCAGGCTGGGCCCTTGGGGCTTTATGTCCCTGCATGTGGAGGAATGGGAGGTACATTCTCAGGGCCAGAAGAGTGTGTACTGATTTTAATACAAGAAAATGAGATTTAGTTTTATTCTTTTTGATGATATAGAATCAAACATGTGGCTGCAAACAACTTTAATTAATCACATTAACCCAATTTTATTATTCATTGATACTGTGTTATATGCTGTTACTTACAAATGCCTGTCTCATTAAGGATTGGTAAATGTAAAGTATTAAAATGTTTTCCCAATTTCATTGATTTCTCTCTCTGTACAGAGATCTTGGAGTAAAGTAAGATAGTCCCTTTCCCCACACTATCCCTTGCTTCCCCATCAGAATAGCAGAGATTTACATAACTGCTCAGTGTAGGGAGACATGGGTCCTGCAAACCTTGGAGTCTGCAGAGATCACTAGCTGTGGATGAACAGAGTCAGGGCATTCCTCATGTTGGGAGACCTGGAGCTGCCCCTGCCATTGAGTGATGCTCATGTCTATCTAATGAAGGGCTATGAATTAGGGACATCATAATGCTGTCACACGTCAACTCTTCCTGCAACTCAGAAGCCTAGGATATAGAAGTAATTTAATCTCCACCTTCCTAACACCTCTTTTTCTTTCTTATTTGTATAGTTTGGTTAGAAACAAATGCTGGCATTTATTTGTCCCCCTCTTTCCTCAGATTCTTCATAATTGATGTAGTAAAATCACCAAAACAGTGATTTTTCAATATACTGTAATGCATATATTTGAGAATGTCATTATTTGTATAGAGTCTCATTATATGGTTCCCTTCTTTCATGCCAAAACAAGAAGTCATTCCAACACTGGCATTTAGGTGAGAATTTTTCTTTTTGAAAATAATGTTAGTGCCTTTGATTTTATTTATCTCCCCTAAAGCTTCATGAATACACTCATAAGAAGTAGATAGATAAACTATTTCCTGGGATCAGTTCACATACATTCCAGTCCCTTGATTTCAGGGAAGGTCATATGATGGATTATGACAAATGGAAAGTGTACAGCTATAACCTATGCTGCTTGCCGGCCTGGTCAATTAGAACACACCCGACCTGGATTCCCAAAGAATCTCCCATTCTGAATCTATATTTCTGTCTAACAGTTGAGGATGCCATGTTACAAATCGGTGGGTCTCTGGGTTCCTGAGTAATTGCTTGAATCAAATCCCTGTCCTAAGCAAGACTTCCCACCTGAACACATTATAATTGAAAGTGAGAAAGCTGTGGAACTGTCATGTTATACTTTCATTACACTGATATTTGAGGGTGTTTGTTACAACAATTAGAAAACTATGATAGATAGAGTTGCACACATTTAGGTGGACAATTTGATCACCATAGTCCGGCTGAAGGTTTATGGGACAAGCTAAAAGTCAATCAAGAGGAGAATATGCAAACCTTTAAACCAACACCTGTGCTTTGTCAGAACTAGCAAATTTAGAAGCAAGATACTTAGGAATTAGTAAATATTCCATCTTTTTTGATAAATCTGAGCTTAAAAGTGAATTAATAGCAGCTATATATGGCAAGGAAGCACAGAGAGATTGAGAGTTGATGAGTTTTGTTTGCTTGTTTGTTTTTGTTTTTTATTATTATTGGAATAATGAAAGTGCACTAAGAATAATTGAAGTGATGAATGCACAAATATGTGATTACACAGAATACCGTTAATTGCACACTTTGGATGGGTTTATGCTTTATTAATGTATCAATAAAATTGATTTGTTTAAAAAACAATACAAAAAATAATTACTTCATGTTTACCAATCTCTGACACAGAATAAGTTTTATGTAAAGGAGGGTGTGCAGGTCTAGTCTAAGCAGTGTGTGAATGGCTGCTGCTCAGAGAGAGGTGGTTGTGGTTTTGACAAGGCACATAGGGAACACCTGGGGGATATGGCCAAGTACAATTTCCTGACATTGCAGGATACACAAGTTTGAAAACCTTATAGTGTTTCACTAAGCTGTATAATCAATGGTACATTTGTGCTCATTCATAGTAAAATGTTACCACACACACAAAAAACAGCACAAGAGTCTACAGCATTTGTCAAAGTTATCTATTGATTCTCCCTCCCTATCAATATTCCAGCCCCACCCAAGATTCATCCCAGGCACTCTGTAGAAAAATGGATTTAAAACATTCTTAGCAATGCTGGAAAAATCCAACTTTTATAGTAATGCCATATCATTTTCTGTTAGTTATATAATTCTTACAGAAGTGTCAATGCCATAAGTCAAAATAAAATATGAAGAAATAATTTGAGATGTATTTTATAACATTCTGATATTTCTATAATTCAAGTTTGTGTCAGCCAGGTAATCACTTTCCTGAACATTTGGAGAGACCAGGACACCTGCCATATGCACTCTGTGAACCTGGAAGGAGTGGAATCTGTGCTAGCCCTGGAAAGGGGGAATAAGAGGTCCAGCCTGCAGGGAGAGCTCAGGCCCCTCTGACTACAGGCTCAGCCCCAGGGGCAGGTGCAGAGGAATCCTGGGGAGGGGCTTCCTGTCAGGTCTGCAGCTTCTGCTCCTTGCTTCCCAACGGAAGTGTCCTCACTTTTTTGACATTACCAGACAAGTGCCTTCTTTGCCACTCAAACTTGCAGGGCATATTAAGAAGCCTGCCTATGACATGGAATTTGAGCATGTGTCAAGTGTGAAGTAGGTGCTGAATCATATTCTTAGGTCATTTATTTTATTTTTCTTCCTTTAAGAATAAGTACAATATTCTAATCAATATTTTAGTGCTTTCCCTGCACTTTAAAATTATCAGTTTAAATATTTTGAATTCACTTTCAAATAACACCATCCAAATAACTCTATAAGAAGCAGATACCTTATAACAAAGTCTTTCCAATTCCAGTCCCTTATAATGTTCACTTACTTAGCTATCCATAGAAAATGATAATGGGGTACTATGCTCTCAGGCCTTAAACAGTTATATTTTAGATCAATTAAAATAATAATATTAAAATATTTTATTTCACCCTCATTTATTTATTTCTTCTCTTTTGTTCCTCCTTTGTTGTGGAGATGAAAGTTTCTGATTCATATAATTGTCCTTCTCCTTGAAGATTTTATTTTAGCATTTCCTTATGGACAGTTTTGTTAGCAATGGAGTTTGCATATATTGATTTATGGATATAGTCTTTATGAAAATTTTGAATGGCATTTTCACTAATATAGAGTTTTATGTTGGTGTTTTGTTTTGAATTACTTTCAACATTTTAAATCTTTCAACACATTGTATTTTTGACTGCATGATTTCTGATGAGTTGTGTCACATCTTTCTTATCCTATTCTATAAGTAAGTTATTTTTATTTTTTGTTTACCACATGCTTCCTTTAAGTTTTTCTGCAGTTTTCATCTGATACATCTAAGTATTTTATTAAGCCCACTTGGTAGTCTCTGGGAATTTACTCTATATTCAGTTCACATCCTAAAATATACAAGACACTTAATGTTGGGTGACACAGTGAGGAGGATGATAACATGTTCATTATGCTCAATGACATGCAATTCATGAGGCAGAGCACATCTGGGTAAAAGACCTTAATTTATGCAAATTAAGAAGAATGAAGTAGATTTCATTCAGAGTATAAAAGGACCCTGTGATCCCCACATCCTGGTACTCACACCCTCATATAACATAGAACACACACAAAAACACACATGAATATAGGCAGGACCTGTGAATCCATTGTAATCAATGAATATGGCAAAGATGAAGGGAGGTCACTCCCAAGATAATGTTTTGATACATAACATCCAATTTTGATAGGTGCCTCATTCTTTTATCCCTCCCTCCATTGCTGGCTTGGAGTTTTCTCTGATGAGTTTCAGGGTTGACTGAAACCTATAACCTCTATTTGAATTCTAATTGATTCCTTTTAAAATGGCAATATCTATCCTATGCTGGTCTCACCATCACATTTAGAAAACTAATGAATTTTTTCTAATTATCACAGGTCAACAGATACAGAGGAATTTTCCCTAGGTTGGAACACATACATAACTGATTTTGATGATACAGAATAGGTACTGAAATGAAATGACTTAAGGCTTTTATGAAATTCAGATGAGGTAAATGTATTTTGCATGTAATAAAATATGTCTATGGCTTACAGGGAGCAGAATTTGGTATTTATTTATTTAGTGGTCAAGGACAAAACTTAGTATTAATTTGTGTTCCTGTAGGTGTAAACCCATTTATAAATGGGGCCCTTTGAAGATGTATTATCAGTTAAGGTGTGAACTCATATTTGAGAATAGGATATTCTGAGATACAATTCATGTGTGGGCAAGCTGAATGAGGATATCCATTAATCTACATACCTGAAGGAATTTTTAAGAGCAGAAATTTGGAGTCAAAGAAAGGAGTGAGAAATTGGAAGTCAGGGGAAAATGGAGAAATTGTAATGCAATGGGAGGCAGAGATACAAGCCAAAGAGTCACAACAATCGTCACTATTCAGCAAAAAAATGCTACAGATGTTAGGAAGAAAGCATATTCTTGCTGGTGCTTTGAATTTGGATTTCTAGCCTTTGAGATATGTGTGCTGATACATTCCTCTTATTAAGCCAACTAGTGTATTTGCAATAAAACCATAGAAATTTAAAACAATGTTCCTTAAATCTTATGAAAGAATTTCCAAATGTGAAATGAAGGACAAACATGTATTCCTCACCAATCTTTAGAAATACTTTTTGCATTGATTCTCAATTGTGATAGCACTCAATTCCCTGAAATATGGCATGGACCCTCTGAACTGATGACCCCCTTCCCCTGCTCATGGAAAGCAATTCCCCTGTCCCTGCAGCACCTATTGAGGTGCTCAGCCCATATCTGTGCCCATCCTCAGGGTCCACCTCCATGGGGGCTGCACTGATCTGGGCTTCCCTTCTCATCTCTTTCAAAGGTAACCTCCCTCCTGCATCAGGCTCAGCTGTGACTGCTCTACATGAGTTGTCCTCACTCTGTTGTATCTGTGTCTGCAGGTGTCCTGTGCAGTGCTCAGCTGGTGGAGTTGGGGGCTTATGGGAGACAGCCTGGCAGTCCTCTGACCCTCTCCTCCAAAGCCCCTGGATTTATCTTTTCTGATTATGTAATGAACCGTGTCTTTCAGGATCCAGGACAGGGGAGGGGGTGGGCAGCATTAGTGAGTCAACCAACTAGAAATATTCAATGTATGCTCCATCAATTTAGGAAGGATTCACAGTTCTTAGGGACAACCTTATGAGCACAGACTCTCTTGAAATAACCAATCTGAAAGCTGAGGACAAAGCCATGTATTACTATGTGAGAGACACAGTGAGGGGAAATCAGCTTGAGGCCAGACCCACCCCCCCTTGCAGCATGGCTGTAAGGGCTGGGCTGCAGGGGACATCTGTACCACCAGGGAACATGCATGGGCCAACACAGGAGCAGGAGCAGAGGGAGGCCTAGGTTTGCTCTTAGATACTTGCATTTCCTGTTCCTGTCCAGCAGAAGTTTTCCCTCAAAATTCTATTTTTGTTTTTCTTTAGCAAGTCCCTGATTTCTCACATCTTACTATGGTAAATATAGAACAAGCATTTAGTCTTTTATCTCTCAGACTGCTGCTAACAATTATCTTTGGTAGATTATTGCCAATTAGGAAATCAAACAACTTTAATCCAAACTTTAGTGCTGTGCCAGGAGTTTTGTTTTTCTACGTTTTCTGTCATAAAGTGGTAAAACTCTTCTCACCCAAGAATGGTCAATGTAAAATATTAATATGGGCTATCTTTTGTTTGTGTCTGCTTATCTGCCCTGCATAGAGCTGAAACACCATTTTAATAGCTTGAATCCTCTACTTCTCAGTGCTTCCTATACATCACCATCTCAGTGAGAGTCACCAGCTTCTCTTCTTGCCAACACCAGGGAAATAAGCATCACCTGAGACCCTTCAATGTTCCTCCTTCTCCCTTCAATGAGGCATCCACTGCCTTTTTCTCCCCTGCTTAGGTGATTGAGTGACTTCTTTTCATTCTCATTGTTGCCAATCCAGTCCAGCCCACTAACACCACTCTATACAATACTAGTCCACCTGCCAACCACATGACCTCCAGCTCCTTTTCTAAGGTGCTGCAAACATCACACACCCATCCTATCTGCCCACTTCCACTGAGAGCAACAATGAGACATACTGCTGCTACTGCTGCTCTCTATGTACACACTGTGGGGCTCCCTAGTGCATTTGCCATAGTGTACAAACCCCAAGGTTCTTGCCCATCCTTAGAATCTCCCTAGAAGGTCACAGATGTGAATGAATCCTAGGAAACCTATATTAATTTCAGTCAATATTTCTAGAAATTCTGAGGCATTTAGGGTCTTTAGAACTGAAGAAATTCTACGATTTTATTAAACATCTACATATTACAAATCCATCTGTAAATTAAACTTATTAACTTCAATCCAAAGCTCATATCAATGTAATGAAATGTCTTAATTTGTGCAAACATTGAAAATGATAAACTTGCAGACTTGTGTCAGCATTTAGGAAATTGATTAATAAGTCACTGATAGTAAAAAGTATACTATTGGCACAATTGGAAAAATAAATGAAAAAAAGCCAAGAACTGATTACCATTTTATATTAATAATTATATTTAGGAAGAATAGCATTTATATTCAAGACAAAAATGCACATAGAAGAACATCAATTTGACCACTACCTCACACTATAAACACAAGAAAATTCAAGTGGACAAAGTACTTAGAATAGTATTCCAGGAATGTGTGTGTTATGTGTGTATTAAGTTTTCATGAGCGTATTGATGTATCATTTTTATGTGTTTGTTGGCGTGTGATTTTGATGATTGAACATACAGTATAAACCTATATGACAACTTAAAATCTAAATGTTTAATGTTTGTAGCAGTTTGATATTATTGGTGAATTCCAAAAGAATTATTGCATTATGTTTGCAAACTGGTCTTTTCCTCTGGGCATATTAAAATGCATTGGATTCAGAGGTTTTATTTTTACTTGATTAAATAATGATTAAGGCTTTGATTGGGCAATGTCAGTAGGACATTGTCTCCCGGCCCCCTTGGTGGGTGAGGACTCACAGAGAAACCACACTGCAGAGAAGGGTGTTTAGAGTTTTAATGCTAGAGCCTGGGGAAGCAAGCACACAGAGGAGCTTGGTTGTGAGGAAGGAGAGAAGGCCCTAGGAAGAGATTAGCTGTTCACCTGATAGTCTACAGCTGGAATTGTGGAGAGAAGTAAGCCTGAGCCCAGAGAGGCAAGCCCCAGGAAGAGAGGAACTCAGGAAACCTGAAGCCTGGCAGACATCACAGACATCTTACTCCAACAGTGGCCATAGACTTTGGTGAGAGAAGTAACTTACCCTTTATGGCCTGGTAACTGTAAGCTTCTACTCCAAATAAATACCCTTTATAAAAGCCAACTGATTTCTGTTATTTTGCATCAGCACCCCTTTGGCTGACTAACATAATGTTCTAAAAGTTAACAGAGGCATTGTAGACATATTTTAAATGATAATGTTGTAATGACTAAGGCAGATAAAGGAAATACCTAAACAAAATCACTCTGTTTGTAAAAATAGGAAGAATAAAATGTCATTATCCTATTAATGAAATATTGGTACCAGTTTACCAAAGACATAATGCACTCATGCTCACTATTGGTGAAGGAAATGCTAATGATAATGTCACATTCACCCATCATAAGATAAATAAAACACATGAGAAACAACACTTCAATCTATCATATTTATTCTTAGAATCTTGATTGATACTGCTGATATAAGTATATACACTTTCACTTGTCCAGGTATCTATTTGACTATATATCTTTAAAGTTATATTCATGCATATGATAATATCCATCCCAAAATTCTACTCCATATATTCTTGTGATTTTTACATTTCTGTTGATTTTTTTTATCTTTTACAATTTTTAGTTTAGAATAATTTCAAATTTACAAAAAAATAGAATGTTCACATATAAACTTTTCAAATTTTACATAATTTTACATTCTTAAATATCAATAATATATTTGCCATAACCAAAAATTAACATTGGTAGTGATTATTTAATATATTGCAAACATTATTAAAATTTTGACCATTTTTCACTAATATTCTTTATTGCTTCTGAAATCCAATCCAGGACCCCACACTGAATCTAGACATCATGACACCCATAGTCTATTCTGGTAAGGGACAGTTGTATGTTCTATTTTATTTCATTTTATTTTATTTTATTTGTTTATTTTTTTTACCGGGAGGTCCTGGAGATCGAACCCAGTTCCCTCCATATGGGAGATGGACACCCAACCATTTGAGCCACATCCATCCCCATATGTTCTGTTTTAAATCAATGGAATGTTCTTTAGATTGAAATGCAGCAATATGTTCATAGTGCTATTCAAGACATCTGTATACATACCTAGTTTCTATCAACATTTCTATCATCACAGAGTGGAGTGATGATGTTTCCAAATATAATATTCGAGATGTCTTTTGCTGTTTTAGATTCCATCAGTTAGGATTTCTATGTCTTTTGCAGAAGTTACTACTTTATCATTATTTAATATCCTTCTTTATCGATAATGATCTTACTTTTGTTGAAGTCTACTTTGTCTGAAGTCCATAATGTGTATTTTTTTAACCTTTCTATGTGCTTATATTTAAAGTGACTCTCTTGTGGTCAGTATATAGTTGGATTGTACTACATTTTAATCCAAATTTACCATTGTAGATTTTAACCAATTATTTTAGATCATTCCCTTTTGAAGCCTTTATTTTATAGTTTGATTAAAATCTGGCATTTTTGAAGATGTTTTCTATTTATTGCAGGTAGGGTAAGAGGGAGGAATTGTGAGAGACAAGAAGAAACTGTTAGGGTGTTAGAATTCACTATCTTGCCTTTGACTTCTGGTTGTGCATATTTAAATACCTATTGAATTGCACATTTTAAATATGTCATGTGAAATTATATCTAAATTAATCTGTTAAATATACCAAAGGATGTATTGGTATAGAAAGAGAGATAGAGAGAGACAGATAATGAAGCACGAAATGTCAGAGACTCTTTAAAATGCATTTGCACTAACCCTGGTTCTGACTACAATCCTTAGGAATTCCTTAGAGTACCATTCCTCAAATCTCTCTCTATTAGTGATGTCTACCCTCTATGTTCTTTCTCATTCAATTCAGTTCAGTAATATTGTTGACTAGCCAGGTTACAATATGCTGCATTCAAGATCTGTTCATGACAGGATGAAAAGGAAAGGGACTTTTACAGGCAAGTGTTTCTAAATCAGTCACCCTAAGGTGAGGACATTGAGACTGAGGGTGGTTGACTTGCCCAGTTCCCATAGGTGTGATGTATAAAGGGGAGGAGCAGTTCAGGTGTTCCTCATGCAGTAATGGTGATCAGAGGTGAGGGCTCCCATGGGGGATAATACAATTAATAACAGTTAATGAAGGAATGTTAAATTTATACTGTTAGCTATAGTACATAATTAACATTAGGTGCATTTTTCTAATAAGCAATCCTATTATAAACTTCTTGTATTAGTGTCATATGTTTGTTATAATTCATGAAAGAACATTCTTTTACTATTAACCCCAGTCCACTGTCAACCAACAAGGTTCACTGTGTTATATTGTCCCATATTTTATCTTCTAACATTCATTCTGGTAACATATACTACTCTAAACTTCCACGTTCAACCACATTCACATACATAATTCAGGACTGCTATTACTATAGGAGGAACAGGTTTTGATTAATTTTATGTTTTTCTTTTATTAATAATATTATTTGATTACTTGATAATATGTTATCAAATAATAATATTTTTTAAGATTTATTTTATTATTTATTTATCCCCCCCCCCTTGCTGCTTTTGCTCGCTGTGTCCATTTGCTGTGCATTTTTCTGTGTCTACTTGTCTTCCTTTGTTGTGTCATCTTGCTGGCACAGCAAGAGTAATAATATTATGTAATAAATATTATCTAATATATTATTTATTAATAATTCATATATAATATATACATCTACTACCTGCTTTTGTTATACCTAAACAAAATATTTTTGGTGTATTATCATTTTTATTTACTATCCACTTCTTTATCATCACTTCTCATAATTTTAAAAATTATTTTATTATAGCCATCTAGTCAATGTGAAGCAGTAAACTGCTGTGAATATTATTTATATTTCTCTCATGAGTATAAATGGTCAGTCTCTATTTATGAGCTTATTCAAGAATGTTGTTTGGTGAAAGTGCATTCAATAATTTTACACCATTTTAAAACCTATTTTTACACTTACTTTTTATTTATGGGAAAGTGTACCTTATTTTAACTTGGATAGAAGTTCTTTATCAAAAATATGCTTCACCAATACTTTTTCCTGATTTGCAACATGGATTTACATTTACCTAAAGCTGTTTATTTTTCACAGTACTTATTTTTAATTTTATTGAAATCCTTGTTTTGAAGACTTGTGAACTAAAAAAATGAGTCTTCTCATCCATGTACCAAATTGCAGTGGCAGGGCAGGGGCACCATCATTCAAGAGACAGCATCATCCAAGAGGGAGGACCAGGAGGCCTGCAAAAGACACTGGCCCACAGGGATTCTGACCTCTGGCCAAGCTCACTGTTCTGGGACCCCAGTTCCTTGATTAGCACCTGCTTCTGCTCCTGGGAGGGTTGCCCTGCACTGAGCTCCTCCTGAGAACAGTGATTTGCTGGGCTGTATATCCAGAGTGTCCACTCATGCATTCAGGTTGGGTCAGTGTTGGCTGTACTGACTGTGCCTGCATCAGCCATGTGCTCCTGACCCCTGGTGGGCAAGCCTGAGCCCTCTCATGGGTCATCGCAGGGGTCCCAGGCAATGCCATGAAAGGCAAACCAAACATGCATGCACAACCCAGGTCTCAGATTCCTCATGTTTGCTTTTACTGCTTGCCAGAGGTAGACACATTCACAAACCTAGGATCACAATGGGTGGGGCAGTACCCACATGCTGGACACAGGGAAGAGGGACAAATTTGGGTTCATTGCTCAAAAATCAGGCATGGCATGTGTGTGTGTGTATGTATGTGTGCAGGTATGAATGTGTATGTGTGGATGTATGTGGGTATGCTATGTTTGTTTGGGTATAGCAGAGGTATAAGTCAGCTTTGAGCTCCATGGTTCTGTGTGTGAAGTTGTTCTTTGAAGTGAGCTTCAACTTGAGGAGTCCAGAGATGAGAGAACCCCTGAAAGTCCCTGAGAGTCTCTGGATTCACCATGCCTGTGACTGTGTCTGAGCACCTGGCAGGCTCCTTAGAATGGGGCCCTAGAGGTTCCATAGAATCCTGTGTTGGATCTCCCTGAAGAGTATGCTAGGTTGCCAAGGACAATTCACTATGCCAAGATATGGTATCACCTGGGTGTGGCATCTCTAAAGAGCAGTCTGAAGCCAAAGGCACAGCCAGTTAATACCAAGCAGAGACATTGCAAGGGAATGACCTGTAAGCCCAAAAGGAACCTCCCTGCAGGGCAGAAGCTGGGCTGCAGGTGACACTAAAGTCCCATGGAGCACAGGGCCCAGCCCCAGAGCATGTGCTGGGACTTCCAAGCAGGGGCTTCCTCTCAGGGTCTGGGTTCTCCTTTTTGAAAACACAATCTAAAATAAGAATTTAAACATGACTAATCTGTCTAATCATATTCCACTTCTTTGGGAGCCTTTGTATATTTCAATTAGGCAAAAGGAAGCACATTTAAAAGGGATGTTTCTAGATCTTATAGATGCCTTAATAGTGAGGAGTTGGAGGAAAAGGATGGTTTATTAGTTTAAAGCATCCATAATTTTGTGAGACACACTTATCACCTGATAACTGTTATGTTTCTCTTTACAGTCCATGCTTCATTTCAAACAATGTCTTTAATAATGACATTCCATTATCCTCAGACATCTGGACTCAATTTCCATAAATTTACACCCTATTCTTAGTTCATGTTCTCTACATTTTACAGTGAAAAGCAAAGTCAGCTATCAAAAGAACCTTCCCTTGTGGAGCATGTGTATTTCAGTGGTTGAGCAGGTACTCCACATATATGAGGTCCTGGTTTCAATCCCTGGAACCTCCTAAAAAAAAAGAAAAGAAAAAAAAAAAACCTTCCCCATTCTCCTCAATATGAACGCCACCTTACTCGGTGGACATACAGTAAGGGAGAGTCTGTGTGTGAGCCCAGACACAAATCTCTATATGCAGAGAGAAGGCTGGGCAGCAGGGGGCTCTCAGAACACACAGAGCACAGGGGAGGAACCAAACTTCAGGAGCAGGAGCAAGTGGAGGCTGTGGAGGGGTTTCATGTATGGAGTGGGGTTGTTCATGTTCCTCAATCTCCTGAGACCTTCTAAACTTTAATGAATTTTAATTAACTAAAATTGTATTTTTCAAATAATTCTTTCTCAGTGGATTATAGAATTAAAATTATATGTGCATTAATTAACATTCAAAAATTTCAGGTAGATATTGAGTTGACACATATATGCAAATATCTCTGTTGCTTTGATTTTTTTGAACGTACATCTCTATCCTGAGATGACTCATTCTGCCTCAGCCTGGGGAGGTCACAATGGTGCTTAAATCTAGGTATTCATCATTATACTCTTGGCAGTGTCTCTGTGTTATGGTTATTGATGGAATAAATTTCTGTTCAAATTTTTTATGTCTCTCAATTCCTGGATATTTTTAAGATCCCAATTACCAGTGTCAGATTATATTTCTCTGTATTCATTTTATTTTTTTACAATAGTGAACTTTATTTTTAGAGAAGTTTTAGATTACAGAAATGTTACATCAAACCTCAAAAGTATAGGGGATTCCCATATAACCCACCCACTACCCCACCCACATTTTCCCCTATTAATAACATCTTACATTCATGGGATACATTTGTTACAATTGATGAACCAATATTAAAGCAACGTTATTAACCAAATTCTATAATTTACATTACAGTTTACACTTTGTGCTGTACAGTTTTATAGGTTTTGACAAATGTATAAGGGCACATATACATCATTGCAGTGTCATACATAATAAATCCAATGCCCTAAAAATGCCCTTTGTTCTACTTATTCTTTCCTGGTTCTCACCTCAGAACATTTTGCAACCACTATCTTTATTACAGTATTATACATTTTTTCTGTTACCACATACTAATATCTACAATAGCAATAAGTCTACTTTGATCTGTGGTTGCTCCTATCCCCTTACGTTTATTCATTCCTCAGTCTTGAGGAATTTTGGGTGATGTCTGTTCTGCTTCAGATTGATAGTGGGCATAGATGTTATGGGGCAGATGGAAAGAACTGTTTAGCTTACAGTTATAGATATTCTTTGTTTTCTTGGGATGCGGCTTGTCCATCATCATCATTTTGTTAGTTGTCCTGGACAAGTCTGAAGAACTGGATAATAGGTGTTGGCCACAAATCAGCTGAGATTCAAAGATGAATAGATCAAACATTTAACTCTCTTCAACATACATATAATTTGTATAATGGTAATTGTAGGTTCAAAAAAAACAGGGTAGAAGATTCAAGAGTAGGGAAATTATAATTGAGTCTAACTCTGTTATTTTGGGGAAATTGATTATCATATATTACAAAATAAGACCTTTCAACAGGACACTAACTTCATGAGGTTTTGTGACTTGCTTGTAGTGTCTGAACATCCCTAGATCCCTTCCACTTTTGTTTGAAGCTGTGCTTACTGTGACATATCCTTTAGACCTGCTTAAGCATAACTGCTGGAATGACCTCCAGACTCACTTTGAAATCTCATAGCTGTAAAAATTCTTTTGTGTTTAATGTTTCTCCTGTTCGTCAAGGTGTTTTTCTAATTATTTCCAAAATTGGTGACATTGTTCAAAATCTGAATGCATGTTATTTCTAATAATTTTCTTTATTTAGATTTTCACTATTTATTAATAAATTACTTATGGCTACATTATATTGAGTTAACATGTAATAATGCTTAACCAGAGAGTTACCCTTATCACTTCATGCTTGATATAAACATATGAGAAGATTGAACACTGAGCTTAAACAACTAATATATATATTTTTTGCCCTTTACTTCATCAATAAAGTAAATATTTTCCAGTGTGAGGTCATTTGAATAAGAAACAACTTTGAGGTTGCTCAGCATGTAGACCCCTAGCCTACATTTAAGGGAGGAAAATCATAATTTCTGCAGAGATATTCCATGCATGTGCATGGTTTTCAATTATGCACAGAACAAACCCTATTCCATTGAGCAATTCCCCTACATGCCTGGCAATGGTTCATGGAGGATAGTTGATTATTGTTATAAAATGCCTCATGCTCAGCAAGTGTTCTTTAATTTACATACATCTTGAAAGCATGTTAAAATAATCTTAACCCCTAATGCACATTGAATATTATGAAGTCATCCAAATTGTTTCTATTCTGTAATGTGAGTAATATTTAATTTTTAAAAATGTCTTCTTAATATTATCTGGGACTTTCATGGAATAAAATGCATCATTATACATCTTATAATGGTTATCTACATCTATACAGAGTTCAGAGCTAATTAAATGTTGTAACATCTTCCTTGCCTTTAAGTAAATGGTCAAAGTAAAGTGATAGCTATTCTCCTTATTTGTCAATTTTTAAAATCCTGCTTTTTTGCTTATTTCAGCAGATAGATTATTTCTTCCAAGAAATTAAAATAAAAAGCAGAAATATAGTGAATTTCATAGCACATTTCATACCCAGACACTTTTCCATGCCACTAATCCATGGTTTGCATTTTAAAGAAAGCTACATGTACTGGATTACATAGTGTCCTGTAAACATTCATGTCCTCTGAAAACTAAGAACGTGACCTTATTTGGAAATAGGGTCTTTGCAGAGATAATTAGTTAATTGAAGGTAAGGCCATACTGGATGCAAGTGGGCCCTAATCCAATGACTGGTGCCTTTATAATAAGAGTAAACAGATAATCAGAGAGAAGATGGACATGTGAGGAAAGAGGGAGAGCTTGGAGTTTTCCAGATAAAAGCCAAAGAATGCCAAGGAATGCCAAGAGACACCAGAGGCCAGGAGAGAGTCATGGAACATTTTCTCCCTCAGAACCTTCACTGGGAACATGGACATGTGCATATCTTTCTTTATGACATCTAGCCTCCTGATCTTGAGAGAGTAGATTCCTCTTCTTTTGTGCCACCAAGTTGTGGCACTTTGTTAAGCAAGCCTAGGAACCTAAGACACTACAGTTCCCAGTACTCACACACCCAGGTAATTCAGCCAATATTATCAGCTTCCTAATGCTGTTGAGATAAAAGTTTATGTTTGGAGAAGAAGCCATGTCTGGGTGGCATGGGGATCCTTGAGGAGGTAACAGAAGAGACTCCTTGAAGGTAGAACTATTCTGGCTACTATAATGGCACTTAAAAACCATCCCAACCTTGAATGACTTTCAGAAGTGTTATAAAGAAAGCAAGCAGCCTCATTTAGCACAGGTCCACCAAAAAGTCCAGATTAGATCCATGAGAGCAGGAATTTGTGTTATACCTAAATGAAACATAGGCCTGGGATAAATGTTAATGTTCTGGTAGAATTTGTCCAAGTTCTGATGTGTGAGTAGAAGTTCCTTTAACATCATAAAGTCATTTTACATGCTGTGGAATATTAGAAGAAATAGATATTCTTCCTTTACTTAATCTAAACTCTGTGAGATAACTTCTTATGATAAAGAAAATTATAATGCCAAAAAGAAAGAAAGTGACCAAGTCCAATGTGAATCCAAGGGATCAGGACCTAGGACCCACAACACTTAACTGGAAGCTGCATGGACCTGAAAGGCAGCTTTGAAAGAAGCTCACTGCCCACAGTCACCAGTCCCATCCCTCAGGCCCCACGGCATCCACTGCAGCTCCATGATCCCAGGAAATAACTGGCATTTCTATTGGGAAGGTGTCTTTGAGTGGCAAGAATCCTCAACATGCTAAGAAGATAGAGAAACTCCCTCACAATCTATTTCTTCCACCAAAGCTTCAGAGGAAGAACTTGGTGCCCCAACCCTATAGGTGCCTTGGACTGCAGAGTCATTAGACTTTTCCCCATCCTCATCCCTTTGAGGACTATGAAGGTGCCTTAGAGGTGATTGAGGCCCCAGCTCTGTGCAGTCCAGGCCCACAGTGTTGGTATGTAGGGGGAGGATTATAGAGACTTTTTGTTGACCCTGCCTAGAGGCTAGAGACAAGTGTCTTTCCCTGCCCTTAGCTTTTGGATTATGAACCCTGTGGAGTCTCATCTGGAGAGCAAGAGGGAAATATGGAAAGTGAGGGTAACTTTCCCTTTAAATCCACTGCTATACTTGCCCAGTGGAGTCTCCCCCCCCACCCCCCAGGCCATCTGGTGTCCTCAGTGCTGTCCTTTTCCATCAATCTTCACAGATGGGGTCTGCCACCATCCTTGCCCTCCTCATGGCTTTTCTCCCAGGTCAGGGATGACCCAGAGCTTGGGGTCACAGAAGAGGGTGGGGAGGATGGAGTCTCTGATGTCTGAGTTCTGGGTATCCCACACAGGTGTCATCACTGAGAAGCAACTTGTGCAGTGTGGGACAGAGGTGAAGAGGCCTGGGGAGCCTCTGATGATCTCCTGTAAGGACTCTGGATAAAGCTTTACCAGCTACTGGATCAGCTGGGTGCACCTGGAACCAGGGAAGGGACTGGAGTGGGTGGGAAACATTTGTCCTGGTAATTCAGGAGCACACTACAGCCCATCCTTCCAAGGTCGAGTCACCCTCTCCACAGACAAATCTGCCAGCACTGCCTACCTGCAGTGGCCAGCCTGAAGGCCTCAGACAAAGCTGTGTGTTACTGTGCAAGAGACGCAGTGAGAGAAACCACATCCTGAGATCATCAAAAACCCTTAGCGAGCCCACAAAAATCAGTGTCGACTTCTAGGAGACATTCTCCACCAGGGATCTCTCAAATACACCCATCAGGGAAGTAATGATCTGGCTGGGTCCTCAGGAGTGAGAATGAGAAGAACAACATCAAAAGTAGACTCAGCTTCTTATGCTGAAAACCCAGGGGACCAGCTCCTGGGGGACACTGATCCTTCTTGTCTGAATGAAGTTGCTCTAATTTGTCCTCTGGCTCACACTGTGCCCTCCATCAAGGTGACTGCATGAAGCTTGTTCCATCCTTATCATTAAAAAAAATCCAACTGAAACTGTATTATCTACACATCTTTTATGTGCCAAAACTTTTCCTTGGTGAAAATTCCACACATTCTATCATTGTCTTCCTTCCTTCATTCTTTCCATCCTTCCTAGCTCTGCCTATTTCTCACTTTCATCTTTCCTTTATGATTTAAGACATTACTTTCCCCCCTTTTTGTTGTCTCTTTTTCTTAAAGGTGTTAGTTTAACGCTTTTCAAATAAATTTAAGCATCATTTTATTATCTTTCTATCCACCCATCCATATTTAAATGGTCATTTCTTTCCTACTAATTCTGTCTACACCTCAAGTAAGGTCTCCTGTTAAATCTGTTCCAAAGAAGAAACCCATCTGGTCTGCATGCCTTGGGCCAAGGTGGAGGATGGGGCAGCAAGTATTGCACTGGAACATGTAGACAGCTGAAAGCGCCCCAAAGTGCACTGTTAATGGAAGACGTACATGTAAGAGAAAAACAAGTTGGGTCTTCAGCCAAAAGAGAAGCAATCAGTGAAAAAATTGTTTAGGTAACAGTCAGGAACAAAATAAAATAAAATATTAATAAAGAATACAAAATTCCATAAAACTGATTGGTTTACCAAGAAATAAGAAGGGAAACCAAAGTTAAGGGAGGCATTAATAGTAGAAAGCATATATTATCATACATAGTTGAATAATACACTCCTGTGTTTCCAACTAGCATTAGTATAGTATGATTGTTACAATTGTAGAAAAATACTATTATCATTGTACTATTAATTATATTCCACAGCTTGAAATAAGAATACCTTAAAAATTTTTTTCTTTATTTTTAAAGGAGCTTTAGATTACATAAATGTTACAAAAAAAATAGGGGATTCCCATATTTTCCCACCCATCCCTGTCCCACACTGTCCCTCATTAGCAACACTTTACAGTCCTGTTTTTTCCTAATTATTATTCTACTGACATATGTACAACATAATATTTACTTTTTAAGCCATATTTAAATATATAATTGATTGCTGTTAATTATGTTCACAGTGCTGTTCTATCATCACCACCATCCAATGTAGAAACTTTTCTGACACCACAAATAGGAACTCTGTAAAATTTAAGCATTAATTTCCCCATTCACTATCCCCACACCAGGCCCTGGAAAACTATATTAACCACTTTAAGTGAAATATTCCAGACTGAAATGGAGAAATATTGTATGATCTCACAAGTGAAAGAATTAGAATAAGCAAATTCATAGTCTGAAAGTAATATCAACTTTTAAGGATAAAGATAAATCATAAATGTTTCTAGTGGAATAAAGCACTCAGTGCATTTATGCTACTCAGACTAATTCTGAGGTTAATGTGAGACTGGTTGTTATTCAGCAAAGTATTAAACCTGAAGATGGAAAGCTGGATGAGAAAATGAAAGTGTGGGCTTTCATGGAGAAGGAGATAAGGGATAAGAAACACAGATATTTTCAGAAACCAGGAGAGGACCTCTTCTCCTGTCTGTCCAGACTTTAGGATGCAGGAGTGATGAGTGCCCTTCTCAATTAGGCTGAGTAAAAAAAATTGGTGATCTGGGATCTTACCCCATCTGCCAACAGACTCCAGCCTATTAGAGCTAAGATAGGAGGAAACAGTGCGTGGAGGGAGCATCAGCTCATAGCAAACCTGAGCCAAGCCTGGCAATAGTAGATTCCTAACCTGTTTTTGCATGGGTTCTAAAGGGACTTAGATGAGCATACCCCACTTTGGGTGATCTCCCCTTAATTCCAACAATCTTTGGAGTAACAATGAGAAATCTTTAGTTACACAGAAACAATTGGGTATAGACACATGAATATTCCACACAAGCCAGTTAGAAAGGGCCTCCCTGAGTGGGGAGATAAGTTAATGTTTTCTACTCAACATGCTGCTTCCATGAGAAGTATGGAATGAGAGACGCAATTGTGTAAGTTTATTGTACTCTCCCTACTTGGGGAAGGGGCTCCCATGCTAAAGAATTGGCCAAGATGGTGACCAGGAGGGGAGACAGGGCTTACAGACCATGGATGTATTTCCAGTAATGCTGCATGATCAGACCCACTGGGCGCACCTCAGGCCACATGGGCTGCTGCAGAGCAGGGGCTCATGACCCACTAGTGACCCCAACTTGTTGAAGTATGTTTTCATGGTTACTAGAGAAAAGGATCCCCCATGATACCATGGAACAAATCTCCTGTGGAGAACATTAGGAAAAATATAAACTGGAAGGAGGGCCATGTTCTCAGCAGGGACAATCTTCCTCTATCCAACTCCTTCCAATAGTCGTCTGGACCATGTGGTGGATGGGGAGGCAGACTTTGCAGACCTCTCACATTCCTTCCACACTGATTGAGGAGTCAGGTCCCTGGGAGGAGCCATCAAGCCAAGATTTGACATAATTAAAAATGGCCCATGTGCAGGGTTAAGGTCTCAGCCCACCCCAGGGACTGAAAGGCTTATGCCCCAGTGCATGTGCAATTTTGGGGCAATGAATGAACCTCTATGGTGCTTTTGTTTATAGGTTAACAGACAACAATTATCTGGAAGAAGCAAAGAGGAGCGGACCGTGAAAAGTGTTGGAAGGTTTGGGCATTCCATACTGGTATGGAGGCTGGATTTTAATGCCACCCTGGGTTCAATGGCTCTTTAAACACTTCTGTGGCCAAGTTTACTGCAGAAGAATGCACTCTAGTAGTTGATGTCCTGCACCACTGCACCTCCTAGCAGTGACTACGGGGATATGCTCTCCCATTCCAGCAAATTCTCACCATCAAATTTGAGTGTGACTGGCTATGCACTCCCAGATCCCCATCTCCTCACTGCATTGTCCAGCATGGCACTATTACCTCTATGGTGGAGAAAAGAAACTACTGAACTCATTAAGGATTTTCAATCTGCGAGTGTAATCTACTCTACTATCTCTGCCTAAAATTGCCCAGTGTGGCCAGTGAAAAAGGTGAGTGCAACATGATGGCTGACTGCAGATGATCAGGGCTTAAATGCAGAAGTGCCCTTTTAGCAACCCCATATATTGTGCTATTTTCATATTGACCTCATCTCAGTATCCTCCTGGCAGCCTTATATCAGGTGACAGAGAAAGCAAGCACCTTTCCAATGGAGACATAAAAGGAGCAGTCCCACCAGGAAGTAAAACAGGCCATTTCACCTGCCCTACCTCTGGGAAATTTAGAGCTTGTATCTCCACTTGAGTTACAAGTTTCTGCCACTGGACCCTCACCATCTGATTTCTGGCAAATGGAGGGTGCAACAGGATCACACACTCCTTGACTTCTGGACAAAGTTTCCAGATGCAACCCAGTGTTGCAAGCCCCCTTAAGAGGCAACTTCTCACAGGATTTTGGGCATTGGTGGAAATGAAAAGGATCACCAAGATTTCAGGTCTGGCTAAGGCCAGATATCCCTATCATGTCCTGGGTCCTAGGTAATCAGAACACTGTGCCAGGTAGTGCCAGCAATGGAGTATCATCAAAAAGAATTATGCCTTCCTGGGACCCTGGGGAGTAATGTGCCTGTGTGAGTGGATAGCAGAGTTCCCCCTTGATAATCCTGTTGCAACACCACATGAGGGCCCTTTCCTCCCTACCTTGGCATTATGGAGCCCTAATTCAAGGAGGCCTCACCAGATGCCCAGCACTGGTTCACTGATGGATCAGCTATGCTGAAACTGCCTGGCATCTGTTCTACAGGAACTGCTGTTTCTCTTGCCTCACTGGAAAAAGTGCCCAATGGACTAAACTGTGAGTGCTCCTCTTAGCTCTGTAAAACTCAGACTCAAGCACCCTCCTGTACCTGTTGACTGACTTGTGGGCCATTGCCAATGGCTTAGCAGTGTGGTAAGTTTCATGGAGGGCAAACAATTGGAAACCAAAAGGTGCCCCTGTGTGGAGAAGTAATCTTGGATGCAATTAGTAGCATGGAAAGACATCATCTATCATACCCATGTTGATACACATGGCAAAGGCCAATATCACAATGAGCATCATTAGAATAACTTAGTCAATAAAGGATGCACAGAGCTGGTTTTGGCAGATCCTCCTGTGAGAGAGGCAGGGGATTAACCCTGCCTGGCACATGAAGACAATGAACATACCTTTAATGAAATCAAAGAAATAGCTGAATTTTCCATGCATGATTCTATTGCTGGGTGGATTCACCACTGAACTGGACTTGGAAATTCCAACACAATTAAATTATGGGACCAGGAACATGGAGTATCTCTTTTATTAAAAAATGGCACCTTCTGCCATTTACCAATGTGAGAGAGGTCAATTTCAAGCCAGAGCCTGAAATGGCTTTGAGCAGCTGTTCTAATGGTGGCTGCACCAGGCTTCTCATGGCAAATAGACTACATAGCCCCCTCCTGCCATCCCAATTTCCTATGCCTTGGTTGCTGTGGACACCTATTTTAGGCTTTGGTCTTGCCATCCTAGTTTATCATTCACATGCATTACATACATGGAATATCCTGGAAAAGTGGCTTTGCCATTCCTTAAGGTAAGAGGTGACATCTCCTTGGACCAAGGACCCCACTTTACTGCAAAATCTACTCCATTATTGGCCCCAACTTATGGAATAAATGGACCTTACATGTCACCTACAAGGCACAGGTAGCCCACATTTTAGAGAACATTAATGGCCACCTGAAAGAGGAACTTTGAGCTCTACACTTGGACAAATCATGGCTTGAACTGTCCACCTTAATATGTCCCTTTGGAAGAGAACTCAGCAGTTCCCTAGAAGGGAAACTCAGCTTTATCTTGCTTACTAGCTGGAGGAGGAGACACATGTGGATGAGGGCCTAAGCTTTGCTTCACATCCATGCTTAAACCTATCAGGATGAGGATTGGCCACAAAAAGAGGAAAAAGGACGCACCACTTTGGACTCTCCTTTTCCACCACTGTCAGAAGATTTTTACCCTGCTTTTTACCCCATTATACCCTTCACACAATTCCCAGTATGGTAGGAGGTTAGGGCAAGCAGGTGTAGGGGTGGCTTATCAGGAGTGTCTAGAACTGCATAGCGTCCATGAGATGAAAATCCAAAGAAAGAGACCCACAGGACATGACCCACATATACTCGAGTATAGTGAATAATGACTAACACTGATTAGTCCAGGATTCCCCTTGGATATAGTCATGGGATTCCTTGGAGGAGTCCTGACACCTCCCATATCAGGAATGTGTAGAAATGGACTGGAAGGCATGGGTAAGACACTCAAATCAATGGAAAATTGTTGACATTATAGCCCATGAAAAAGGAAGACAGAAATGGTCTTAGAGGGAAAAATGTTACTGCAAATAGGCTGAGAGAAGTGTCTCCCACGGGAAACAGTTGAATGACTACCTTTTCAGAACTACTTTCTATTTTCTTCTCTCATTTTCTACAGATTTGACTCAGCAGTGACCTGGAAGGAAGACTGACTAAGGCCATGGTGGCAGCAGGGAACCTGACTAATGGCTGATTCTGCCATCTGACCACTCACTCTCTCTCTTGCCTCTTTGCTAAGATGAGATTGATGGATAAGGAGCTTATCTTTATCACATTTGGAGTAACACCAGGGTGTCCCTGTGGCAATCCTAGTGACACACAGATTAGCTGTGCATTTGTCTTCTGCAACCTATTGAGATGCACCAAGTCTTAATGTAATGAAACAGGCAAATGTTTTGTACATCTTTCCTGTTTGTTCACCAGTGAACATATGACATGCAATCTGTCAACCACTTTGGTTGGCATTGCTGAGTCCACAGCATGTGCCCTACAAGCTAAGTAGAAATCATGTTACTCTCTACCATGTCTGGTAATCACATGACTTTAAACTTCCTCATAGTTCAAAAAGGAGGCAGATGTGCTATTGTTAACACCTCTTGCCATATATGTGTTAATACCTCAAGGGAAGTTGAACAGGCAATAACTAAAATCCAATGGCAAGCCTACCAGCTACAAGGTGTATACATAAATTCTATGTAGAGTTTCTTTTGATGTTCACCAGGGGTATGCAAGTCTGGATGCAACCATTACTTAAGACAGTTCTGAGCACCCTGCTTGGAATGTGTGCATAGGTGAAGGCCTCCAAATCTGCTGCAGCTTCTGGTGTTCCCAAACTTCTGTTGAAAACATTGTTGAGAGCTACAGGCTAGCAGACCTGAACCTTCTACACCTTCATGCCTCAGGTGGTAATTGGGCTATCTCACACTAGCAATTTATCAGATTGCTATACTTATAATAACAAAAACTTTCTTTTGTAGTGTAATAAATATTCTAGGAACTTTTCAGCATTCATCACCTCTGTTCATGGTCAGCACCCAGTAGAAGGCAATGGAGTTAATCCCAGGGAAGAGAGAGAACTTAAAACATGAAGCTCAACTCAGACACCTGAAACAACTTGTGGAGATCCCTCATTGGTGACTGTAACACCATGAAGGGTCCATAGGCCACTGACAAAGTGGACACAACTTGGGATGATGAAAAGCATTGCAACTGGTTGGATGGCCATGGGTCTGGCACAGGAAACATGTGGCTAGGCCTGACTCATCCTTGTCTCATTTTTCAATATGAAAGATGAGGGAAGAAAAAGTCAGGTATTCACTATATACTAAAGTTTCAGCTCCATTCTGGTCTTACCACACAGTGCCTATCCCACGGGGCTTTCTTTTTTGGAACATCTTGGCTGACAACACGATTTCTGTTTCCAAGCACTGCCCCGTGCATTGTGATTTATGGGTTTCAACTTTTGTTTTACCTCCCTACATCCTGATTTATGATTATCATGAACTTCACAGTGTAGATAAGAGTTATAGGAAGAGTGAGGCCACAGTTTCAGATACTAGTTCTCTGTTATAGGTCCTGATTCTACTGGGAGCACCAAGGGAATATTCTCATAGTGACCTGATGAGCTTCAGCATATCCTCCAGTGGACATCTTTACTGTCCTGGGTCTTCTCAAACTATTCTTACCCAAGCCAATAATCCATGCACTTCCACCATCATTCCTCTTTGTTTCCACTTTTAGGAAATAATTTACATGATTATCTATCTTCATATATCCATAACATCTTATATTCCTTTCCAGTACCATAAAATAATACCAGCCCAGCCTCTTTTTAAGGTAATACTGATCTTATCTTCCATGCTTAAGAAGGAAATGGTGGAGCTCCTTTTTTTTTGCCTAGATTTTAATGGTTTTGATTATTTTTTATTTTTAAAGAAGCTCTAGATTATATAAATGCTACATCAAAAATTTAGGGGACTCCCATATACCCCACCTTCTCCCCCTCACACAATTTCCCACACTCACATCTTTCACTTTTGTGGTACATTTGTTACAATTGATGAACACATATGGAAGCATTGCTACTAACCATGGACTATAGTTTATGTTATAGTTTACATTTTGCCCCACACAATTTTATATGTTTTGACAAAATGCATAATAGCCTGTATCTGTCATTGCAATGCCATGCAAGACAATTCCAATATCACAAAATTGTCCCCATGTTACATTTATTCTTCCCTCTCCATCCCCTCAGAACCTCTGGTGGTCACTGCCTTTATAGCAATGATATAAGTTACTCAATTGATAGAATATTAATAAGTCTATAATAGAATAATAATGTCTATTTTAGACTAATCATTTCCCAATCATGAGGAATTGGGGATGGTGATGACCACTCTGTTTCTGATTGAGAGGGGCTTAGATCCCAAGGGAGAGATGAATGGGACTGTCTTGCTTGAAGTTGTTGATACTCTCTGATTTTTTGGGATAGGCATTGTCCAACATCATTCTTTTACTAGTTGTCCTGGGTGAGTCCAATGAACTAGAAAGTAGCTGTTACAATAATGCTGAGATTCCAAGCTCAACTGGCATATGACCAGACTGAAAATTTAAGTTTCTGAGACATATAATTAAAAAGTATGCTAATTATAGTTTCAAATAAAAGGGGCAGAAGAACCATGTGAAGGGAAATTATAAATGAGTCTAACTTGTTTACATTGGGAGCATATATTCCAAAGTAAGACCCACTGAAAGCGTGCCAAATTCCTGATATTGTCTGTCCTGCCTATTGTGTCTAGATATATCTAGAACCCAGGATCCCTGCTGTTTGAGGCACTGTATACTGTGGCAGTGAATGAGATCCCGTTGAGACTTGCATAAGCAAAACCCCTGGATTGACCTCACTATTCACTTTGAAATCTCTTAGCCATAAAAACTCATTTGTATTTGATATTTCCCCCTTTTGGTCAAGGTTTTTTTCCAGATGCATCTCTAGTTAGTGGTAGGTAATAATCGTTTGGGTGCTATATGAGTCATCCCTAGTGGTCATGTCCCACCCTGGGGGAAGGTAGTGCATTTATATGCAGAGTTTGGCTTAAAGAGAACCCACATTTGAGCAAGAAGGACGCTTTCAGGAGGTAACTTTTAGGCAATATATAATACTAGACTAAATTTCAATTTCACAAGAAACGGTTTGTGAGTACAATCAACAATATCAAGGGTCTGACATAATAGTGTGTCCTGGTGGAGCTCCTTTTAATCCTTTCTCTTTGATGCTGTACTAAAATAAATATCCTACAACCACGGAAATTTTAATGGTTGTCCTTGACATAAGCCATGCCGTTATGTCCCATGACTTTTCAGTTTTCTATCAGCTTATTTTCAGCCTACTCTAATTTTGGGTTGTCTTAGAAGAGGTGACTTCTAATTTTTTATTAGTCATCAAATTCTGTCATCAATATTAGTAATACTTGTGCTCAGTTTGAGTTTTATTCTTAGACTCCATACTGCTACTTCTCTCTTTTCCCCGTGGGAGTAAACTTACGTTTTGTATTAGTCAGGGCTCTCAAAGGAAACAGAACTGATTAGATATATGCAATATATAAATATATTAAATATTAAGACTTTTTCATAGGAATTGACTCAAGTTATTGTGAGAATGTGCAAATCTAAAATATTCAGAGCAGGCTGCAAGCAGGGAACTCCAAGGAAAGCTTTCAATGAATTCCCCAGTAGAAGGTGGCTGGCTAAAGTAGAAATAGGAAATTCTCCCTTCTGACTGCAGAAATCATCACTTTCTTTTTAAGGACTTCAACTGATTGGATGAGACTTCTCTCATTGTTGAATGCAGTCTCTTCAGTTATTTGTAGATGTAGTCAGACATAGAATCAATCAAAGTACTGATGATGTAAATCCATAAAATATCCTCACAGTAAAAATCAAGTCTCCAAGAGAGGCTAGAGAATACAAAAATGAGGAGAGTGATGCCCTGTATATGGAGCAGTACCAAATTAAACTTAATTGAATATTACTGAGGAACACTGCTATGTTTTTTTATAAGTTTATGCTGCCAGATTTTGAAATCACTACACTAACAGTTCATAATTATCTTCTAATATCTGGCCTCCACTTTCATTTTGTTCAAACACCACACTTAGTTTTCCTTTGCAGGGGAATAAGAAGCCTTCATATGGGCTTCAAAATGATACCCAACTGTAAAATTTTTCCCTCCTTCTTGTCATGATGGTTGGTTCCTCTTTACATGTTTATCTCTGGAACCTTCAAAGGCATCTCCATGAAACATTTACTATTTTCTTCTCCAGCCACAAATTGTTTATTTACTTTGTGTCTTCCCACCAATCCTTTAACATTTTCTAGTTTCAAACCAATTTTGAGATTAATAATATCCACAAAAATCTTAAGCCTTTTTTAGGCTTAGGACCTAATATTTCTTTCATTATGGGCTGAATAGATCAAAGCAACTCATCTAAATATTCCCTCATGTATAACAATAAAATAACGTATGACATTATCTCTCAAGGTTTATCAGTACCTGCAACCAGGAAGACTCTCCTTTATGTGAGCAAACTGGCTCCTTTATGTGAGCAAACTGGCTCCTTTATGTGAGCAAACTGTATGTTGCATGCCATCTCTTCCCATCTTTTGTCCCAGAGTAGTTCAGCCCATTTTCCCAGGTCCTAAGAAATGGTTTCAGATTTGTCCAGGTCTTCCAGCTCATCTACTTCTTGTGACTTTCCTATAACCAATGATCAGACATTAAATATATAATTTAGATGAATATTATTGACTACCCAGCTTTCTATATGCTAAATTTATGTCTGTGTCAAAGAAATGAAATAGAGTGAAAGACATTCAGAGATAAATGTATCTAAATAGGTCAAGGCATAGGTGTTGATATTGAGTTATTGAGGTTGAGAGGGATTGACCTTCCCCAGTGACACTTGTGTGTCAAGTTAAGGGCAAAAAAAAGTGAGTGATCCACATGCAGATGAGGGTTCTTAGAAATCCATTCTAGTTCTGGGGGCATAATAACATTAATAACTGTGATGATAACATATTACAGGACTGGACACCTATAAATTCATACAAAATGTTATTTCCAAAATTCCCAAAATATCTTTTCTCAGCCTAAAGAACATAGAAGTGGGGTCATGTACTCAGTCCTGAATAGTGAGGAGGGGATAGAACTATGCTTTGACCTCCACCACTATTGACCTAAGGATCTCAGGCACAATCCCAGGATTCAGTGACACAGGGTCCTAGGAGGGCAACTCTCAGGTGATTTTTCAAGGAGACCTGCTTCCTGGGCAATGAGATTGCCTCAAGCCATGGTGAATTCAAACTTTCTGCATACCTTACATTGTGCAGCTCTATTGCCAAGAGTCATGTGTATCATTTCACCTGAAGGAATGGAAACCATTTCACTGAACCCAAAATTTAGTAATCCAGAGTGCCAGCACTGGACACTTTCAGCATACCTGAGTATTTCATAAAGAACAGTTTCCTGATGCAACATCTGTGGGCTGAGGACCTTCCAGTAGATGTCATTCTTTTAATACTGAGAAGGGTATGAGGAGTTGTGGAAGCACAAGAGGAGAGCACTAGGTCCAGATATTTCTTGCACATATGCAGTTGCATGAGGAAAAACATGATTAGGAGGCTGTGTGTGATTTGAACAAAATTGAGAATGATTACCATATAAGTATAAATGCTTATCAGGTGTCAAAGAACTTATTGATAGCCTTACATTATTAAATTCAACTGCACAGTAACCCTTGAATATGCACATGAATGAAGATGCTTGGGTAAATGTTAGGTTCTCCCAAGTTAGTGATTCATTGAAAGCCATTCCAATTCACAGCAAAAATGATTGCTGCAGTTTTGTCTGAATTCACTGTGATTGCTACATTTTTGTGCTGCTTCAAAATTTTGGAATATATAAAAAGCTTGAGGTAACAGAAGAGAAAATTTTTCAAAATGCATTTCTCAAATTTTTGAGAACCTTGGATTTGAGGTAGGTATGGGATATTTAATTAGAAACTCTAGGATTAGAGGCATATTGGCCTTATTCTTAATTTCATACTTGCTCCTCTGCCATATCTGGTTCTCTGATCAGATCCTACAGCAAATTTCTGGCTTGGAATAAAACGATCCTAGGCTTAGTGAAAGGGAGAGAACTCCACTTATCTAGCATCTTCCTCCCAAGTTACCACTAGGAAAGAAACTCCCTCACTCCCCTTTAATCTTTAAATAGAAAGATAATTCACGCCTTCAAATCACCCCTAGGTAATCAGATGAAACCACAGCAAATGTGTACTTAAATTCAGGTTCATCCTTATTCGAGAATACATTTTCTGGGTATCATTGATTTCATCCACAAGAACATGAAATCCTTGGTATTCTTCCTTTTTCTGGTGGCAGCTCCCAGATGTGAGGGTCTCAGGGAATCAGACATGAAGGTAATGGGGAGATAGATGTAGGCACATGACTCACTATGGTTCTCCTTGCTTTAGGTGTTTTGTTCCAGGTGAAGCTGCAGGGGTTGCTACCTGGTTTGTTGAAGCCCTCACAGACCCTGGCACTCAACTACACTGACTCTGGAATCTCTTTAACAATCCATCATATGAACTGAATCCACCAGGCTCTAGGAACTTACCTGGAGTGGGTCAGTGCAACATGGAGATGTGGAAGCACAAAAAACACTAGTTTTATTCCCAACTCAGCATGACCAGGGACAAATCCAAGAACAAAGTTTATTTAAAACTGAACAGCCTGAGAGTGGTGAACATGCCATGTATTATTATGCAAGACACAGTGTGGGGAAATCGGTGTGAGCCCAGTCTCAAACCTCTCTGTAGGGCACAGGAGGGAGCTGGTCTGCAAGGGGCATGCCTGACAATAAGGGGTGATCATGGGCCAACCTCAGGGGCAGGTGCAGAGAGGAACTGAGGAAGAGTTTCCTGATTTTGCCTAGGGTTCCCTCTCCTTGCTCCACAACCTGTAACCCCCAAACAGTGGTTTCATCTTTTCTAAAGAGTGCTATGATATATGTATGTATCCAAGATTCAAACTAAGAACATATTTTAATGTCATTACCTGTTTGTGGAAATAGATATAGATAAATGATAGATATAGATATAGATATAGATGATACAGATATAGAGATAGAGATGATAGAGATAGAGATAGAGATAGATAGATATAGATATAGATGATATAGTTATAGATATAGATATTCATAGATATAGATGATATAGATATAGATATAGATATATAGATATAGATAGATATAGATATAAATATTGAAAACCTGTATGTGTGTGATACAATGATCATGTTGTATATAAGACAATGATAATTAATATTGCCTTATAATTAATTGGAAGTGCCCCCAGATGTCAGTAGACAGTTATTAGTACAACATGCACTTTTATAACACTGCTTGAGAGACACAATCTCATTACTCAAATCTCCCCAATATGCCATTTTCAAAATCATTCTTTATTAGCATTTAGGTGTGATTTATGACTATATTTTGCACATACATAAATAAGAGCTGTTGGATGCATCTGTCATCAATGAGTATCTATACATAACACAAATGGTCCTTTTCTGGAAAGCATAAGTAGCTATATCAAAATATAGACCAAAAAAAATTCCAATTCAAAGCACTGTAATCACAGATAATATCTGCATAAGTGGCCAATCATCACAGATTACATGTTCTGCATAGACCATATGATTCTACATGAAAGTTAAATTCATAAGATCTATCTTTAATCACTGTAAGTCTGCATGAGTTAAAAATAATTTGCATTCTGCCTATATGAAACTGATAACATAGACTTGTCACCAAATAACTGCCTATAGATTTTGAATCCCTCTGAATATATTCGATCGACCCATTAAATATTACCTTCTATCAAGACCTCGATACACTTAGTCATCTATACTAGACAAAGTAGTATAACTTTGATACAATTTATATCAGTATTGTATAAATAGCACAACAAATAAGAGCTTTCAAGAAGAACTTACATAAAGCTTGCGTGGGAGGCAACGAACTTAGTGGAGATCTGTGGGGCTGCCCTGATGTTTGCTGCAGAGAACAAGGGAGCCCTTTCCTCTATGTGTCCTAATCTCTATGCAGGCCCTATTGTGTTGATGTCTGCCACTATCTCAGAACTGACATGATGAAAAACCCAGGAAAACCAGAGGAGTTTTATTTCACAGGACAAGGTCATCCAACTGCATAATACCTTTGATACTCCCAAAGCACATGTCAACAGTGAACATAGAATGAGGAATCCTCCAGGTTACTGAGGTAGCAACAGTCTCAAGGGATGCATGTTGGTCACACTGCACTGCTCCTTGGAGATCTTGGTACATCACTGGCAGATGTCTGGGTCAAAGCAGTTTCTTGAGCCACATGTGGATGAAGTGTCTCTGGCTGCAAATTCCAGGCTGTTCAGGTACCCAGCCTTGTACCTGAAAACCTTGGCCTTGGTGCATGTTTCCTGGGAATCACAGCCTTAAAAGAGAATTAGCACCATGAATAATGGGCTTGACAAAACTGGAGTGGACCCAAGAGTGTGCGCATCTTAAGCACAAAGGATCTCCTGAGGGTACCTGGTGTTCTACAAGCCTCATTTTGAAAAGAGAACACATACCTGTCCAAAGAGCATGGATAAAAGAAGTGCCCCAGTGAAGCCAAGTCTCAATCATCTGCTGTGGACATATACCTCTATGGACATGCTGACAGAGAAAAAAATGCTGTCTCAAGACTCTGGGCATCCTAGCTTGGGTGGATCACCTGGTCACATGAGGTAATGATGTCACAGCTACTGGGTGGGGCTGTGGGTGCACCTGGAGAGGAATTCACTGAGTTGAGGTAGGATAGTTGAGAGGGTCAGGCTTCTGGATGCCAAACTTGCAGGAAATGGGAGAGAGTAGCACACCCCTGACAATTTTCCATCCTAGGACCAGAGGAAGAATATGTGGAAAAGAGACAGATGTGTCCATCTTGGAGTACTGGAAACAGACCACATACTGACTCACAAATTTTATGGACTGTGATTAAGTTCCCCTCTGATTTCTGGGAGAGATTTTGGTGTTTAGTGCCAGGTGACACTGCATAGACACAGAGGTGAAGACACAGCTTTGCAGGGCAAGATTTGATGCATGACCAGCTGCTATAACATTTCTGCAGGCAGGGTTTTCAAAGGCTGTTACTGTGTTCAGAATGGGCCATGCTGGTGTTTCTAAATCCTTCTCCAGTAGTCTTCTATACAGTAGATCCCTAGGCCAGAATTAAGGCCAACCCAGAATCTTCCTAGCATTGATCTTATGACCACATTTTAGCACTTTCACTGGTAGGTTAATATTATATGCAAAGAGAGGACCAGAGAATATATTCTATAATGAAATGAAGTAAACAATGGTATGGAGATATCATTCTAATAAGAATGTTCATAAAATTTTTTCACAAAAAATTATATAAACTTTTTTGCATATTGTATTTTAAATTAGATGGATTCTGGAGGATAGTAAATAGAATGATGCTTAAGTTGGAAAATTGTAATAGTTTCTGGAATTTTGTAATTCCTCAAGAGAAGCCATGAATCCTAAAGCTATGAGAAGGGAGAGGAGAATAAATTTTACCTTAGCAACACTTGTGAGTTGTGAGATTGACCAGTGTGACACAGAGGAAGAGCAGCTGCCCCATCTGATTCCATTTCCCTAGGTTTGCTGATGAGGTGATCTTTGGGGCTTTCACTGTGATGATGGATAATGAGAAGAAATTAAAGAAAACTGAGGCAATGAAGATACGTGTTTTGAAAATTATGACCTTATATTTCTGGGATATCTAGCTATGTGCTTTGTAGGTAATTGCAATTGTAGTGCTGAATTAGAGGTATAAATGGTGTAGACACCAGTGTGAAGTTATTTTGATTTCATCAAAACATTCGGGTGGAGGCTATAAAATGTGGAAAACAATAAATGATGTACTGAAAATATGCATCTATTTATTTTTGGTAAATTAAATGCTGGGGAAAAGAAAAAATAATGAATATGTCAATGAATTAACACAAATGAAGTATACACTCACTCATGACACAGTCCAATGTGGGATAGCACATCTGTCTCTCTGGGTAACTACAGTCTAAGCCTGCATGACTTGGATTATGACACACACCTGTGGCTTTGTCCCAACCCCTGGCAAAGGAGAAAGTTGGAACAAGCTTCATTGGTCCCTGGGGCAGTGAGGACATCTTGAGTCTTCAAAACTCACAGCACCAATGACATTGTTGGCTCCTACAACACAACCAGCAAGGGAGAAAGGGAAGAAAGCCCTAAACTAAAGAGAGAAACTACACCCAGAATAAATACATATACTAAGCTAGATGCTAAGACACCAACAAAAAATTACAATTCATACCAAGAAACAGGAAGATATGGCCCAGTTAAAGGAACGAGATAAACCTCTAGGTAACATAAAGGAACTGACAATGAGAGTGACAGGACTTTACATATCTTGCTATAACTTACAAAATTGTGTGGAAGAGAGTGTAAACTACAATGTAAACTATAATCCATGGTTCGCGCAATGCTCAAAAATGTTTTCATTGATTGTATTGAATGTACCACACTAATGAAGGATATTTAAATATGGAGTTGAGACAACTAATCATTTATGTTCAAACAAAACTCCTTAATAAATTCAATGAGATGGTTAAAAAGATTGAGGATATTAAGAAGACATTGGGGCTCTCTCTGCCTAGAGGAGCCAGAACCCAATCTTATAATGTATTTCCATTTTTCTCTCCCATTTCTCAGCAAGCTCTGTTCTTTCTCCCATTTCTCAAATAAATTCTTTTTACTGGCCTAAAAAAATAGAAGAAGAAGAAGAAGACATTGGATGAGTACAAAGAAGAATTTGAAAGAATAAATAGAAAAATAGCAGATATTATGGGAATAAAAGTTGCAATAAATGGAAAAATTTTTAAAAATAGCAGATATTATGGGAATAAAAGTTGCAATAATTATCACATCTTATGACAATGAAAGTTGCAATAAATGAAATAAAAAATACACTAGAATCAAACAATAGATTTGAGGAGGCAGAAGAAAGGATTGGTGAGCTTGAAGAAACAGCCTCTAAAGCAAACATACAAAAGATCAGATGAAGAAAAGAATGCAAAAAATTTGAACAAGGTTTCAGGGATCTAAATGACAGCAAGACATGCAAAGATCCATGTTATAGGTATCCCAGAAGGAGAAGGAAAAAGGGGCTGAAGGAATATTTGAAGAAATAATGGTAGAAAATTTCCCAACCCTATGGAAAGACATAGATTTCTAAGTCCAAGAAGCAAAAGGCACTGCCATCCATATAAATCTGAATAGACCAACTCTGAGACACATACTAATCAGAATGTTAAATGACGAAGACAAAGAAAGAATTCTGAGAGCAGCAAGAGAAAAGAAATGCATAACATATAAGGGATACCCAATAAAATTAAGTGCCAATTCCTCATCAGAAAACATGGAGGCAAGAACAGTGGTATGATATCTTTAAGATACTGTAAGAGAAAAACTTCCAGCCAAGAATCTTTTATTCAGCAAGATTGTCTTTCAAAAATGAGAGTGAGTTTAGAATATTCACAGATAAACAGGAACTGAGGGAGTCTGTAACAAAAAAGACCAGCTTTGCAGGAAATACTAAAGGGTGTGCTACAGTCTGAAAAGAAAAGACAGGAGAGAGAGGCTTGGAAGACAATCTAGAAATGAAGACGATATCAGTAAAATAACTAAAAGTCTCAAAATAAATATGAAAATAAAATATGACAGATAAAACCCAAAGGTCAAAATGGGTGAAATAAGAACTGTCTTTAGTGTAATAACATTGAATGTTAATGGAAGAAGCTCCCCAATCAAAAGATACAGACTGGCAGAATGGGTAAGAAAATATGAGCCACCTGTATGCTGTCTGCAAGAGACTTACCTTAGACCCAAGGATATCAATAAATTGAAAATGAAAGGATGGAAACTGACACTCCATGCATGTATTAACCAAAAAAAACAAAACAAAACAAAAAAAACAAACAAACAAGTAGCTATACTTAGATCAGATGAAATAGACTTTAAAAGACACTAGTAATGCACAATATGAGGAGGAATTCAGGAAGAAATTCCATTTACAATAGTGACTAAAAGAATCAAATATTAGGAATAAACTTACCCAACGATGTAAAGCACTTGTGTTCAGAAACCTAAAACTTATTTTTAAAAGAAATTTTAAAAAGACCTAAGTAATTGGAAGAACATTCTATGCTTATGGATTAAAAGACTAAGTGTCATGAAGATGTCAATTCTACCTAAATTGATATACAGATTAGATGCAATCCTGATAAAAAATCCAACAGCATTTTTTAAATAAATGGAAAACACAATTATTAAATTTATTTTGAAGGGTAAGAGGAATTGAATAGCCAGAAACATCTTAAAAAGGAAGAGTAAAGTTGGAAGACTCACACTTCTAGAATTTAAATCATATTACCTAGCTACAGTGGTAAAACAGCATGGTACTGGCATAAAGACAGACACATAAACTAATGGAACTGAATTGATGGTTCAAAAACAGACCCTCATATCTATGGTCAAGTGATTTTTGACAAGCCTGTCAAACCCACCCTGCTCACACAGAACAGTCCATTCAGCAAATGGTACTGAGAGAACTAACTGTATGTCCATAGCCAAAAGAAGGAAAGAGGAGCCCTATCTCACAACTTATACAAAAATTAACTCAAAATGGATTAAAAAAAAAACACCTAAATATAAAAGAACCATAAAGCTTCTAGAAGAAAATGTAGGAAAATATCTTCAAGACCTGGTGGTAGGTGCTGGATTCTTAAAGGATATAAGAGAAGGACTGAGACGGATTACTGATGTTTAATGTATGTAGACGTTTTAATTAACTTTCCTGTAAAAGTGTGGAAAGGTATAGAGTTGATGGTAACATATTATAGTAGCAGCTGGTTTATAAATGGGAATGTGGCTGAAAAGTGTAGTCTAGGGATGTAAAGGCCAATTGAAAAAAAGCTAGAAAATAATATAGGGACTGAATAACATAGTAAACCCAGAGGCGATGAGAATTTTGGTTGATGGTACAGATGCAAGAGTGTCCTTTGTTTGCTAGAGTAGATGTACATCACTATTGCAGGGTGGTAGGAATGCGGAGAAGCATGAGAAAAATACAACTGAAGTGACCTATGGACTGTGGTTAACAGTATTAATGTAATATTCATGCATCTATGCCAAAGATGTACTGTGTTGATAATGGAGTATGGAAAAAGTGTGCCAAATGTATGCTAACCTGGTAATAATCAGATGATATTATCTCATTATCTGATTATGTTTCACAATCATGTGGTGTGTTGCTAGAGGGTTGTTGTATGGGAATTCTTCACTTGTGCATGATTGTTTTGTAAGTTTAAAACTTCTGTCATAAAAATATATTTAAAAATAATATGGTGGGTTGGGGGAAAATACACCAAATATAAGATAAAAACTATATTTAGTAGTAAGGTTTTGACTATGTTTTTTCATAATTTGTAACAAATGTCTCACAACAATGCAAGATGTTTATGGTTGATGGTTGATGTTGTTGGTGGTTGATGTATGGGACCCTTGTATGATGTTATACATGTTTGCTTTGTAATTTCACAACTTTTACTGTATACTTATTGTTTATGTATGTTCATGTATAAATGATATAAAATAGTAATAATAGGGTAGGTTGGGGGAAAATACATCAAATATAAGATACTTTAGTTAGTAGTAATATTTCAAGGATGCCCTTTCATCATTAATTAAAAATGTTTCATACCATGCAATCAATGTATTGGTAGTAGGGTGAGGTATGGAAGACTTGTATGATGTTCTTCATGTTTGTTTTGTAAGTTCACAACTATTACTATATTATTTACATATGTTTATATATGAGTGATATACTTCAATAAATTCTTTAAAAAATTTAAAAGTCTAGGGATTTACACTTTGTTGCAGTTTGCTGCTTTTGATCAGTTAATTTAGATCCCTGAGGAGGTGGTAATGAAACAAGAAAATATGGCACATCCACAGGAATATAAAATAATTTGACAGAGTATATCCCTGAGAAAGCCAATATATTATGACTATTAATCAAAGATGTTAAATCAACTTAAATATCTTCAATGAGTTAAAGGGATCCATAGAGAAAGAACTAAAGGAAACTGGGAAGACATATTCTGAACAAAATAAAGAAATAGGGATAAACAAGGAATAATAATTAATTTTAATTTCCTTCAAAAATGATGGAGAAATTAAGACATTACCAGACAAACAAAAGCTAAAGGATTACATTACCACAAGACCTGCCCTACAAGAAATGCCAAAGGTGGTCCTTAAAGCTGAACTAAAAGGATACTAAAGGGTGATATGAAAGCATAAGAAGAAATAAAAACATAAGTAAAGATATCTATATAGGTAAATATAAAAGCTGTGGTATTTTACTTTGGATTTTTAACTGCTTTCCTCCCCACATGACATAAAAGGCAAATATGTAAAACAATAACTAATATCTATGTTAAAGGGCATATAATAGGGTGGGCCAGTTGCAGCAGGCAGATGTGCAGTTTGGGTGCTTTGGTTATGCCTGGTAGGGCCACCACACAGCTGCCCTATGCCCCACATGGCCAACACCTGGAGACTAGCCAGTCTGTCCATGCCACTGAAGTGCAAGACATGTTGCATTTGAGGCTGGAGCTGACCATGGCCACGCTGTCTGTGGCAGGCAAGGAGCTGGTGTGAGCCACACTAGCACATGGAGCATGCTGTAGAAGCCTACCAACTACTTCCTAGCGTCTCCGGCAGGAGCTGATGGTGCCATTTGGGTTGCTCACCAACCCATTTGCCATCACTATCAGCCTGTGTTCTTCCATTGACTTTAATATTTTATTTTATTTTGACTAATTTAAATTTAAAAATTCATATACAACTCAGTTATTGTAAACTTTTTGAGTATAAAACAATGTATATGTAAATCTACTTTTTCAATTGCAAATTTTATGAAATCTAAATACAGATCAAAGTACATCCAATAAAATTTTAGCATTTGAATTGGGATGTTCCAGAAGTATAAAACACACATTGGACTTTGAAATCTTAATATGAAAAATAATATAAAATATAGCAATACTTTTCATTAGCATATTAATTACATGCTGAAATGGCAATATTTTGTTTATATTGGGATAAATAATTAAAATTAATCCCATCTGTTTTTACTTTTTAAAAGATAGCAACTATAAATTTTTAAAGTCCATTATGCGGCTTACATTAAATTCCCACTGGACAGTACTAGTCCACATTAAAACATTTTTATGAAGAAGGGAGGTAAACAGATATGGCCACCCAGTTAAAGGAAGGGAAAAAACGGCTCTGGGAAGAGCCTCTAGTTCACCTTAGAGGAGTATGAAATGACACTAGCTGATAGAATTGAATTTATTTCCCCTCTTAGGAAAGGAGGAAGGGAATTATCCTCTTGGTCTTGTGAAGGTAATAATGGCAACTTCATTGCTGTTTATTAATTAATTTTTTTGAATGTAAGTCACTTATTTTTTTCCCCACTGCTCAGAATCCAAGAGGGTTCATGTTCACTGTTAGTTTTTCCTGTCTTCATACCCTGGAGTCATACATTCTTGGAAAATCCAAGCAACAATGTAATCATTTTTAAAGGCCAAAGTCCATTCTCAGGTAACAATTCACCCTGGAGGTTTGAAGGGGCAGTGAGGCGTGGCAGGGCTAGGCAGGAAAGTGCCCTCTCTGTGCCCCTGTAGCCTGCAGGCACTACAAGGTCATGAGGAGCTCAAGCAGCTCAACTCCCACCCTAGAGGCTGCCGCAGGCTGAGCCTCAACCAGAGGCACCGCAGGAAAGCCAGGCCCAGGTACCATCCTGCCAAGGCCTATGGAAGACTGAGGCCCCCACCCAGAGCCTGTCCAGAGATTGTCAGTCACCGAGCGTCCCGGCAGGGCCGCGTCTGTGGAGAGGCGGTTGACTAGTTTTCCTGTGCGAGTCTTGTGAAGAAAGCAACCTCCTGCCTCAGAACGGAGGCGAACAACGACGTGCTCAGCCTGGTCACGACGCGCTGACCTGGGCTCTGCAGTAGGTGGACGTGGAGAGCGTGGACAGCAGCTCCATCCGGGAACACGCCACTGAGCACGAGGCGAGGCTACTGAGGCTGTTGACATATCCACACTGGGACTGGTGTAGACGACATCCATAATCTTCCCCAGGAGGAAAGGGGCGGACACGGTGGTGACGCTGGACACGGTCAGAAAGCCCGGAGCGGCCGCCAGCCTCCAGCGCTCAAGGTCCCCAACCCCAGGAGCTTCTTTGCTTCCCAGCGCTGCTATCTCCAGTCATCACCCTGAGCCGCGGCGGCCTGGAGAACCGCAGACTCGCCCCCGGCCCGGAAAGAGGCAGCGAGGGCGCACGGGAGCTAGGAGTCCCGACGGGCGAGCGCCGCACACCTGCCCAAGCCCAGTCTGAGGGTCTCCGCGAGGCCCGCTCGGTTCCCCGCAGCGCATGGCGGCGCCAGCGTGAAGACCAGCGGCCAGGAGACGCCGAGGCCTGTGTCCGCCCAAGCGCGGGGCAGCCGTTCCGCCAGCAGCGCGGGCGCACGATGCCGGGGCCCAGGGCAAACCCCGCAACGCGGGCCGGGGCCCGGGCTCGCAGGCCGTGGCCGGAGGAACAGAGACCAGGCGCGCCCCTTGCGCCCAAGCTTCCCTCTGCAGCCCGCGCCAAGCAGCGCCCACAGCAACGCTTTCCTGCCAGGTAGCGGTGCTGGCTGGCACTGGCGCCCCAGTGCGGGCTGTGAATGGGCATCCTTCCCCGCATGCCGCCTTGCCCTGACTTCTAAAGCTGCTTTTTCCTTGCCTCATTCATGCCCTTGTTCACACAGAGCTCAATTTTCAGCTTCCTGGCCATGCCCATTGACGGACACCTGCCCATCTTTTGTCCAATTCAGGTAAAATAGATTGATCACTGGGACCCAGCAAAGAAGTGTCATTGCTGTCCTCTGAGTTCTTGCCTTTGGCACTGGACTAATTCCACTCTTGGTGTGAAATAGAAAAGATAGTGCTGCAAACAACATGGAGCCCTGGGAAGGAACCATGAATGAAAGTTTCTGCCTTGTGAAGTGTCACTTTAAGAATGTTCTCCCCATGAGCTAAATTGTATATTTAAATCTCTTTGATTGTGTCCTACACTCTTTGCTCATAATGTTGGTTATCTGCATCACTGTTTTCATGGTGGCCTGAGAGCATGAAGTTTATGGACCACTCAAATACCAGACTCAAGCAGGATCTCCATGCAGCCAAATCCCTGGCCATGATCATGAGGATTTTTGCTTGGTGCTGGTTTCAAGTAAGTGCCATATTCTGTGTCACTCTTTCTCAGTCATCTCGAGCTTAGGATAAGCCAAATGGGCAATGAACATGGTCATTCTCCTGTCACATGCTAACATGCTAACTCGGTTGTGAATCCCATTGTGTATATCTACCAGAACCAAAGTTTCTGCTATACTTTTCACAAAATTAACTACAGGGATGTTCTCTGCCAGACAGATCTCCTCAAGAGTAGTAATGGGAAAGCAAGATTACAGCCTGCTCTTGACCTTTGACCTATACACTGGCCCATTTGAAGAGAGGTACAAATTCATGATAAACAAAAGGACATGATATGAGTGGCCAATTCTCATTATTACAAGTGTATGGGCTGCTGCTACTGAGTCATTCCCCTGAATTATCACATACCTAGCTAATATATACCTATTATTAGTAGACTCCAAGTGTTGACAAATATAATTTTGTGGTATTTATGGTTCCACTCATTTGCTCCTTCAACGTGGATGGTGCTAATGACTTCAATAAATTCTAAAAGACAATTTTTTTAAGAATCTGTAGTTTTCATGGTAAGAAATAACTGAAGTCATTTTTCTGTGAAAAACTGTGAACTATTATACTATTATAATGAAAATAATTTCAACTTAGAGTTGATGGAAAAATAAGAATAGGCTATACTAAAAATGTATAATCGTTCCTAGGAAGGATACTGGAAAATAAAAGTATAATTCTTTAATCAATAACTGCTATAAGTTTAGGGGAATGATACTCTCAAAATATTCTTAATTACAGTATTATCAGATACTAGTTTTGAGCTCGCTCTTTTCCATATACAGAAAATTTACTCTAGAGGAGGGAACTGGAGAAGTAGGGTAGTCCCTTTGGTAAATTCTGTTTCCCCATTCCATATCTTGGTAGTGTGTTTTACCTCTCTCTCAAGTTGAAGTTTGGCCAACTTGTTAGAACAAAAGATGTGAAAACTTTATTATATAAAATTATACAAATGTTTGTGTATATCAGGTGAAGGAAAGAAAATTTTTCTAAAAAAGACCTACAATAATTTTTAAGAAGATGTAAACAGATACAATAACAGTATAAACTGGAAGATAAAGAGATATATAAGGGTGCATTTATACATACTACAGAAACAATTTAGTAGTTCTTGAATTATGTTCTAAAGATCTTAAGAGTTTAATTTTAATTACAAAGGAATAGCTAAGAAAATTAATAGAAAAATGAAAGAAGAAGGAAAACAAAATGTTACAATTGAAAACAACATTAGATTAAAAAATTAAAAGCAGGAATGGTTGCACTGAGAAAAAATACAACCAAGATATACAAAAAACAAATAGCTATATGGCAGAAGTAAATGCTTCCTTATCAGACCATAAAGCATAAGTTCCTTCCCTCACCAAAGTCCAATGCCACATGTTGGAGCAAGACAGCTGCTGACATTTGCCAGGGTTCAGGCTTCTTGGGTTCCTCTCTTCCCAGGGCTGCATTTCTCTCTGGGCTTAGCTGCTCTGGTTCCTCCATAAGGTCAGGTGTAGACTATCAGGTGAATGGTTCGCTTCTCTTCTCCTGGGGCCTTCACTCCAACATCAAAACTCCAACTTCAGAACTGCAACTCAAAAACTGCTCCCTCTGTTCTTCGCCTTGCCTTTTATATTCGATTCCCCCTTCCACCAAGGGGTGGGGCTTAACACCCTACAGACATGGCCCAGTCAATGCCCTAATCATAACTTAATCATGCCCAGATTAACAGATCAGTTTACAAGCACAATTCAATTATATTTTTGGAATTCATAATTACCTCAAATTGCCAAATAGCTACAGATATACTCAAAGTTAGAAGAGCTAGTGAAATTATAAAGATTAGAGCAAAGACAAAGGAAATAGAAAATAAAAAACAATAGAGTGATGACATCAGCATGGTCATGCAAGATATCTCCTGAAAATGCTTTCCAGAAATTTATCAAATAAATGACAAATCCCATTTGCTTAGAACTCTGGAGGATGGAAGACACAAGTGAATGACTGCACAAATGCTGAATTAATCTCAGGTAGGAAGTTTCCATCCTGGACACTTGTAAGCTCCCTTTCTCCTCATTTGGTTCCATGCTCTAAGGAGAAACATAGAGGCAGCATGGCCTGGCTCCCTCCAACCACAGTATGAGACTATAGGCTAACAGTAGCTTGTTAGAACTCCATGCATATCCAGACACAGGGACCTAAGTTCACATAAACACAGGGTAAAACATAAGCCACAGAGTACTGTGAAATAAAAAAGTGTCTTCAGGGTTCAGGAGGGAGGGAGAGAGAGAGAGTGAGAGAGAGAGAGAGAGAGAGAGAGAGAGAGAGAGAGAGAGAGAGAGAGAGAGAGAGAGAGAGATTGTTATAGAAAGGTTGGTAAGAACTGTTGTGTCCTCAACAGTCCAGTTTACTAGTCAGCTGGAGCCCTAAAGAGAAAACAGACTTCTCTGAAGGGACACACCTTTATGGCTTTTTTACATCTGGCTCCCCCTAAAGGGATACCCTGATGGGGAAAACAGGGGGCAGAAAATCCTCACAGAATAAAAGGTGGGGGTTAAACAGAGCTGCTGTAGTATAGGATGAGTGCCAGAACTGAAAAGGATAAGAAAAACAGGGCTCTGAACATGGGAAGGAATTTAAACAAATCACAACAGCTGGGGAGAAAATGCTCCACAAAAACAAACAGAACAAAACAAGATTCCTGGAGAATGAACAGAAGAAAGGAAGCTGTTTCCTTGTGGTGAAAAAATTTCACAAAAACTGCAATCTAAAAAATTGCAACAGGGAAAGAATCAGATAAAGAAGAGCTGAGAAAACGTAAACAGTTAAACACAGACTATTCTAAAGGTTTAGAAAAAGTTAAAACAAGTAGCAAAGAAAATCATTAACACAAAGCAATAACACCCTAGACAATAGGGATAAATGGACCCTCAAAATTAACTCATCAAGAAAAGCAGAAGCTAGATAGCAAACAATTACAGGCCGTACTAAGAAACAGAAATATATAGCTTAATCTAGGGAACAAATTAAAACTTCAGAGCAGAGTCAGAATTTGGAATAACTGATACAATATATTCAAAGAAGTCTCCTAAATAAATTCAAGGACATGAAGGAAAATATTCAAAAAGAGATAAAGGATATTAGGATGACAATGTGTGAGCATAAAAATGTGAAAGTATAAGAAGAAACATTTGAGAAATTAAGGGATGAAAGGCACATTAGTGGAGATTAATAATGCTCTAGAGGTATACAGAGCAGAGTTGAGAAGGCAGAAGAAAGAATCAGTGAACTAGAAGACAGAAAAATGAAATCGTATAGTCAAAAGAACACAGAGAGTAAAGAATAGGGAAAAAATAATCAGTGCCTCTGTGATTGGAGTGACAGCATGAAGCACACAAACATACATATCATGGGTGTCCCAGAAGGAGAAGAGAAAAGAAAAGGTGCAGAAAGAATACTTGAGAAGAGATGAAAACTTCCAAAATCTTATTTTTTTTAATTTTCAAAATGTTTATCATTCACACATGAACATACATAAACAACAAGTGTACAGCAAGTTTTATGAAGTTACAAAACAAATGTGCACATCATTATACAGGGCTCCTATATATTACCCCTCCAACAAAAACTTACATGTTGTGAAACAATTGTTACAAACTATGAATGAGCATCATAAAAATATTACTATAGGCAATATCTTACATTTGGTGTCTATTTACCCTAATCCAACTGGTTATTAACATGCTGTATTAGTATTATATATTTGTTATAGTTCATGAGAGAACATTCCCACATTTGTTCTGTTAACCACAGTCCAAATTCCACCATAGGATTCACTGTGTTATACGGTCCATCCTTTGTAAAATCCATTCATAGTGTACACTCAGTGGCTCTCATATTCATCACAGAGTTGTACTGTCATCACCTCAGCAAATTTTCAAACATTTCCATTACTAAACAAAGGAAAAACCCACACCCTTTTATATCCCCCTATTGATATCCCTTAGAATTGATATAGTATCTTTTTGCCATTGGTACAAAAATATTGCAAAATTGCCATTAAGTCTCATCCATATATTACTTTAGTTGTAATTTCCCTGTGTACTACCATGTTCTTAACACTTTGTAAAAAAATGAACATTCTCATACTTATACTATTAACCACAATTTTCTTCAACAACCAAAATCACTATATTATATAGTACCTAGATTCTTTTCTAGCTTCCTTTCAATTGAAATATGACACCCACAGACTACCACTTTCAGTCACAAACACATTTATACATCAGCAGTGTTAGTTATCAACAGCTCTATTCATTTCCACATATTTAAATAAATCTTATTAAAAATTCTACATACATTAAGCATCAAATCCCACTTTCAATCCACATTCTATTTCCTAGTAACCTATACTCTAGATTTACCTCCATGAGCTTACTTATCATATTTAGAACATTAGTGACACCCAACAATATTTATCCTTTTGATCTGACTTATTTCACTCAAAATAATATTGTCATATGCATCCTTATTTCATTTTTTCTTAAAGCTGAATAACATTCCATTGAATGTATAAACCACATTTTGTTTATCCACTCATCAGTTGGGTTGTTTCCATATTTCAGCAATTGTGAATAATGATGCTATGAACTTCAGAGTGCAAATGTCAGTTTGGGTGCATGCTTTTAGTTTTCCTGAATATATTCCCAGTAACATGATTGCTGGATCGTATGGCAGTTTTATATTGGTTTCTTGAGGAACTGCCAAACTGTCTTCTACCTGCACCATTCTGTATACCTACCAATGGTGAAGGAGTCTTCCTGTTTCTCCAAATCCTCCCAAGCATTTGTAATTTTCTGTTGTTGTTTTTTAAGTAATGGCCATTCTATAAGGTGTGAAATGGTATCTCATTGTAGTTCTGATCTGCATTTCCCTAATAGCTACTCATGTTGAACATTTTAAAATGTGCCTTTTGGTTATTTATATTTCCATTTTGGAGAAATATCTATTCATGTCTTTTGCCCATTTTTAATTGATTTGCTTGTCTTTCTTTATATTATTGGGTTGTATGATCTCTTTATATAACATGGACATCAAATCCTTATTGGACATGTGGTTTCCAAATATTTTCTTCCATTGAATAGGCTGCCTTTCAACCTTCTTGACAAAGGCCAATAAAGCACAAGTGTTTAAGTTTGAATAGTTCCCATTTATCTATTTTTTCCATGCTTTGTGTGTAAGGCTTAAGAAATCATTTCCTACCAAAAGATCTTGAAGATATTTCCCTACATTTTCTTCTATAAGTTTTATTATTGTAGCTTTTATAATTAGGTTTTTCATCCATTTTGAGTTAATTTTGGTATAAAGTGTGATATAGGGGTCCTGCTTCTCTTTTTTGGATATGATTTCCAGTTCTCCCAGTGCCATTTTTTTAATTGACTGTTCTTCCCCACCAGGGTGGGCTTAACAGCCTTGTCAAAAATCACTTTGCCATAAATTTGATGATCTATTGCTGAACATTCAAGTCTATTTCATTGGTGAACATATTTATCTTTATGCCAGTACCATGCTATTTTTACCACTATAGCTAAGTGATATGTTTGAATCAGGAAGTGAGAGTGGTTAGAACTTCATTCTTCATTTTAAAGACATTGTTGGCTGTTTGGAACTTCATACCCTTCCAAATAAATTTGATAATTGACCTTTTCAAGTCTGGAAAAAAGAATGTTGGAAGTTTTATTGGGAATGCATTAAATCTGTAGATAAATTTGGGTAGAATTGACATCTTCACAATATTGAGTCTTCCAATCCATGAACATGGAATGTCCTTCCATTTATTTAGGTCTTCTTTGCTTTATATAGCAATGCTTTGTAGTTTTCTGAATACAAGTGCTTTATGTTCTTGGTTACTTTTTCCTAAATATTTGATTCCTTTAGTCACTATTATAAATGGCATTTTTTCCTGACTTCCTCTTCAGACTATTCATTAGTAGTGTATATAATTGTTACTGATTTTTGCATATTGATCTTGTATCCTGCCACTTTGCTGAACTCATCTATTAGATCTAGTAGCTTTTTGGTAGTTTTTTTGGGGGGAATTTTTTTAGCTATAGGATCATGCCATGAGCAAATTGTGAAAGTCTTATGCCTTCCTTTCCTATGTGGATGCATTTTATTTCTTGTTCTTGCCTCATTGCTCCAACTAGAACTTCTAGCACCATATTGAATAAAAGTAGCTATAGTGAGCATACTTGTCTTGTTCCCAATAGCAGCAGGAAAGCTTTAGATTAAAACTGTGCTTATTTCCCTGAAAGTCTGCTGCCCCAATTTCTCCCTTTAATGTCAATTTCTCTATCAAGGAATGTATTTTTGGCCACATAAGACAAGATATTTATAGATTGTGTAAGCAAGGAAAATTATGACTATAAATACACACACACACACAAGTGCACACACACACACTCAAACACCAAGACTTTTAAAATAGAGGTAGCTGGAGCTTCCTAATCCATCTAAAACTATGTAGACAGGACTTTGGATATTTCTAGGTACTGCCTTAGCAGAATCTGGACTTTCTTCTGGAAGTAGTTACCATCTGCCCTTGTCTATGGGTTAGACTGAGCACCTGAGAGAGGAAGATGTATTGGCCAGTTGCAGACTTGTGTGAACCCCTGGCAGAGTCACCAATGAGCAGTGAGCCTGGGCATTATGTCAATATAATTTTTTATTACTACTCCTCTAATCAGGTTAAGAGGTGATCAGGAAGGGGCACTTGGAGGCAAGTAAAGGTTCACTCCCCCAAATGAACCTTGAAATCAATGAGAATATAAGGGATATGGGTGAAGCTTAATGTAGTGGACATTCTTTAATATCATGGTGGTTTGAAGTGGTATGTACACCAAAACAATATGTTATTAAATCTCATACATTCATATGGGTGTAAAACCATTGAAGATAGGACATTTTGATGAGGTTACTTCAGATAAGGTGTGACCCACCTCATTCAGCATAGACCTTAATTCTGTTAATGGAGTCCATTATAATCAGAATAAATACAAAGAGAGAGGGAGAAAGCCTTGGAAGGAAGAAGCAATAAGATTGAAACCTGTAAGATAAGGGCGAGACCAGCAGATGACTTGCCATGTGGTAGAAAAGTCAAAGATCACCAGCAGGTGGTCTTTGGGAAGGAAGCATTGCCTTGAGGATGTCACTATGTAGATATTTTCCTGGATTCTAATAGTAACAAATAAATTTCTATTGTATAAGCCAAACTATTTCATGGTATTTGCTTTAAGCAACCTAGGAAACGAAGACAGATTTTGGCACCAGGATAGTGGAGTGCAGATATTGCACTTCCCAAAAATGTGGAAATAGCTTTGGAATTGGATAATGGGTCAAGGATGGAAGATCTGTGAGGTACTTGATAGAAAAGTCCTAGAAAGCTTTGAAGAGACTGTTCATTGAAATATAGAAACTAGATGTACTTCAGCTGAGACCTTAGAAAAAATGATGAATGTATGGTTGGAAATTGGAAGAAAGGTGGCCCTTATTTTAAAGTGGCAGAGAACACGGAAAAATTGAGTTCTGATGTCTGTGGAAGGCAGAATTTGAAAGCAATAAGATTGGAAATTTAGCTGCGGAGATTTCCAAACTAAGTGTGGAAAGTGAAGCCTGGTTTCGCCTTGCAATGTGTAGTAAAATGTGAGAAGAAAAGGATAAGCTGAGAACTGAACTCCTTGTCACAAAGAAACCAGAAATTGATGGTTTGAAAAATTCTGAGTTTCTGGAAAATAAGTTGCCAGAGAATAGTATTCTGTGGGAGTGAGGGTTAAACAAAAGATTGATCCAGTCAGCCATTTCAGTGCAAGTCATACTTGGAACCTCATTATCAGGAAGGATCTATGGAAAGTTCTTTTGTCTGATGGTTTGGACCCCTCTGTACTACATGCAACTCCAACAAGTTTTTGTGAGGTCTGTATAAACAAAGCCACTGCCAACCTGGACTAAAAGGAACATAGAAGAGAGAAATTGAAGGAAAAACCACTTCAAGGGCAGAATCATGGAAGCTGTGTTCTGCTGAAGACATCTTCTTGAGCCAAGAGAGTGGACCACCCATGTATATGTGAAAAAAGTGAGCCTGCCCCAGAATTTGGAGAGGGCATCCTCGCACCCCATTGTTAAAAAAAGGTTAAAACCTCAGTTTTCTCAGAGGTTGGAGGTTATTTCTGTGGATTACACATAGCTTGGCTGTCCTACCAGTTTTCTCAGAAGGTGGAGCCTATTCCCAGGAAATTGCAGAGGGTCTGACCATCACACCAGTGTTCTCAGAGTGTGGAGCCTTCACCCTAGTGTGTTTGGAGATAATAGCCAATGCAAAAGCACATAGTAGAGTTGGTATTGCTGCTCCTTCAGGCCTGGAGGACAAAACATTGTTCTATAGATGACTCTCAGATCTTGAAATGCAATGGAGTATGACCTGCAGGGTTTCAGAAATGTTTGGAACCCATGATCCCTGTTTTCCTTCTAACATCTTCCTACGAGAATGGGAATGTTTAGCCTATGCCTGTCCCTCCTTGTATATTTTACATGTAGAATGAAGCAGTCTTTTTGGGGTCCAGAGGATGCATTGTGGTGGCTTGGAACTGTATGTACCACAGAAAAACATGTTCTAAAATCTATTCCATTCTTGTGTGTATATACCTATATATGCAAGAACTTTTGATGAAGCTACTTCAGTTAAGGTTTGATCCATCTCATTCAGGATGGGTGTTAATCCTATTACTGAGTCCCTTGTAAATGGGATGAATACAGAGATTGAGAGAGAGAGAGGGAGAAAGCCATGAAAACAAGAAATTGAAATCAATGAAACCTGGAAGAGAAGGCAGACACCCACAGATATCACCATGTGGCTTACCATTTGGCAAAGGAGCCAAAGATCATCAGCAGCCTGTCTTCAGGAAGAAAGCATCACCTTGATGATACCTTGATTTGTACGTTTTTCCAGGCTCTAACTGTAAGCAAATAAATGCCAATTGTTTGTCAGAAGATTTTATAATTTTTTACATTAAGTAGCTTAGGATACTAAAACAAATGTCTTCATCTTCACACACAAAGAAGTTTAATTTCCATTGATTAAAATGTAAATGAAATCAAGTTTATAAAACAATTTTATTGCAAATGTGAATTTTTTTATTTTGTGAATTGCCCATAAAATAATTTGTCTATGAACTCCTGGGGTATGTTTGCAAAGTAAGCATTTGTATAAAGGACATAATGAAGGTTTGTATGTAGAGTCTAGACAATGTGCCCTGTGGTGTTTGGAGAGCTACTACCTGGCCCAGACTGCCTGTTTTTTGATAAAACAAAACACTTTGACTATACCCCTGAGTCTAGTGGTATCTGGTGCCCACCATTGACCCTGCTTACCCTGACCTGCAGTCACTAGTGCCCTCATCCAGGGTCAGAATTGAATGGTCATAATCATGATTGCACTTTCCATGAAGACCCATACTAGCATTTCAAGTATTGCTATATTTGTTAATTAGGATGAGAAAAGCGAGATATAATTTTTGCTTGTAAAGCACATGATATGCACGGTCTGTATCTGGGTGAACAGATGGATCAAAGACCTCTGCTCTTGTATGACAATGTACTAGCATTCAGCCAGTAAAGCAAGGCTCTAAGATTGGACTCTGTACACCAATTGCCATGGAGTTCATTTCCCATATCACTTGAGGACTCCACTGCATAATGCAAACAGAAGACAGATGTGCTGATCTTACTGTTGCAGGAGCATCTTAAATACCTCAAAGTAATGTTTCACAGAAGGTGCTCTTCAGTAGTGCTGGAGAGAGAAGGGAACGCGATGCACCTTACTGGAGCAAACAATTGGTGCAAATTCCATAATCACATCAGTAATGTTGGCAGATTCCTGATGTATGTTTCTGGTAAATGCAATATGCCACCAAGAGACAAATTAATTGTGGACAAGAAACTTCTCCCTCTCTTTTTTTAAACAAGAAGTTTGATAATTATTAAAGGAATCTGAACTTTACAAATAGCAACATTTTTTTGGAAGCTTTACAACATGACTCATAATGTTGTGATGAGAATGCTGCACAGTAAATGTTTTTGTCCTGACATGACTTAAATGATGAAGATATTTAACTTCACATATTAAAGTGTAAATATTCATTATGAAATTTAATTTTAAGCTTGCTAAAATTTTTTTTTGCCTTTTTATTAAGCAAAAATTTTATAAGAATATTTACTTTTAATTTTAGGTCCTCAATGATTCCATATTTGTAAGACAACAGTCTGAGTCATTCTTAGACCAGATCTGATCCACATTGACTGAAGACACAGACCATCCCTGCTCCTCTTCTCCTGCCTCAATGGCCCATCCCATCACTCAGCCTTCTTCTGCTGCTCTTTGTGGACGTCTTTCCCTCCAGCAGATCCATTTACAGAACCCACAGCCCAATCCCTATGCACAGGCTAATGTTGGAGCTTTTTATTTGAGGTTCAAATAAATATTTTTCTTGTTTTTGGTTATTTGTTTTTTTGGTAAAAGAGTCTGTTCAATATAGGAGATACTAAGATTCTCTGACATTGTGAACTGCTTTACAGCCCAGAGCTGTGCAAAAGCAGGTATACTATGGTAGCTGCTGTGTCTACTATTTTCCATTCTCTAAGCTTCAAAATCAATTCATTAGATTCACATTGATGAGATCAGCTCTGGATGCCCCTCACTTGAACCAAAGCATTCCAGCAATAACCAAAGTTAAGTAAGGTGAACATAAACAATTGAATAATGATAAATCTTAAATTGCATAGCATTAAAAGTATGTTTTATTAAATACAGTTTGCCCCAAAACTAAAATGGATATAGGTCAGTATCTCTCAAAATTCTTTTCAATTCATTTAAGGAATTATACATCAGAGAATAAGCCTTAACCATAAGGAGAGACCCAGGTCAAGATAACATTAATATGTTGGAAACGTTGAGGAGTTTCCTTTTAAGTATTTGGACATTAACCAGATGGAAGAATAACTCTTCATTGGCAGTATCAGTAAACTTCCTGATAGGAAGAGAAGTCTGAACAAGGCTATCTCCTACTGTCAGAGTGCCCCCTAGAGGCCATCAGCAGCGCGACTGGGGAAATGCAAGGCTTCAACTTACCAGAACTCCCTACTCTGAGCCCATGCCACCACTACCAGGGGAGCCAGAAAAGTGTGAGGCCCTGGCAAGACCCACATCCTCTACCCCTCCCCAACACTCACAGCCACAGAAATCATTTCCTCTCTGGGAATACCAGGCACAGTCATATTTCCCTTTATACCTGTCTGTTAGCCACCAAAGCAGCTCAGCAATCCAGAGTCTACACTCTCATCCCCTGGATTCTAATATTCTTGGACTCACAACAGTACCTTCTAACTCCATCCTGCATTCCCCACCCAGTTCTTAAATTCCTTCTATTCTGCCTTCTGGAAGCTTCAGACAGTAATAGGACAAAACGAATATAAGCTCAAGTCCATCTCTCAAATATTCCTTTTATCTTCCTGTACTAACTGAAACCTGATTCCCACCTGGGACACACTTCAGAAGCCTTCTCAAATGGGGCATTTCCTTTCTGATATTCCTCATCCAACCTGAGTGTTTGCCTAATAGCTGCTCATTGTCAGTTTCAGACAATGCTCACTTTTCCCACCTCTCTTCTTTCAGCTTTCATCTTCAGATGATAGCACTACTCCACATATAACCCTGTCCTTATATGGTTACCTACTGTCATGGGATTCCTGCCTTCCTTGAGGATTCCATCTCCACCTGCTTTATTTCTCACTCTCATAAGATTTGTCATCATTCATGATGGTTCCAATATGCATATACATGATACCTCCAATTCCCTGAGCTTTGAGTCTCTTGAAACCATTTCTCCTCCAACACTCTGCCCTCCTCACAACCTCACAGATCACCATAATGGACCTCAAACTTTGGCTTTTCCATTTACATCTAGCACCAAGTTCATAAGTTGAAACTCTACTATCTTGCTACCTCTTCCTCTCTCAAGTTTGCTTCCTCTACTCCTTCATTCCAAAATCCATTCTGCTATACCTGGAAATCCACACTCTCCTTCCTTCCCACAATCTTTGCTCCTTATAGCCATAAGATACACACAAAGTTTTAAAAATATATATATTTTAGAGAAGAAGAAATAAAATTTTCTTTGACAGTGACATGATTGTCTACGTAAAAATCTCTATGAATCAACAAAAAAATAACTCCCAGGATGAATAAACAATATAGAAAGCTTACAAGGAAAAGGCTCATATATTAAAAAGTTGATTCTTTCCTACCAACAATGTGAAATTGGAATTTGCAAATCAAAAAACAGTACAATTAAAAATAGAAACAAAAAATGAAATATTTGGAAATGAATCTAACAAAATATGTGCAACATCTATTCACAGAAAAATACAAAATTATAAAGAATGAAAACAAAGATCTAAATAAATTCAAAATATTTTGTGTTCATATAATGGAAGACTCAGGACTGCTAACATGTCATTTCTTCCCAACTTGACCTATAAAATCAATGCAATCTCAGACACAATCCCAGTAAGCTATTTTGTTAGTATCAACAAACTTATTTTATGGTTTTTTTTTTGAAGATTTTGCATTTGTATTCATTAGGAAAATGGGTTGTCAAATTTATTTTTGTGTAATATCTTTTAAGATATATTTTTATTTTTAAAAAGATACTTAGATTACATAAATGTTACATAAAAAATACAGGGATTCGCATATGCTCTGCTCCCCTTACCTCCCATATTTTCCCATATAAACAACATCCTTCATTAGTGTGGTACATTAATTGTAATTGATAAATGCATTTTGAGGCATTGCCACTAAGCATGGATTATAGTTTACATTGTAGTTTATACTCTCTCCCACACAATTCTGTAGGTTTTGGGAAGATGTATAATGGCCTACCTGTCATTGTAATGTCATTCAAGACAAGTCTCGTGTCCTGAGAATGCCCCCATAATACACCTATTTTTCCCTCTCCTTGCCCTCAGAGCCTCCAGTAGCCACTCCCTCCACATCAATAACAAACTTATTTTATAATGTACATGGAAAGACAAAAGTCATAGAATAATGACACAATGGTGAAGAAGTGCAGCACACAACCCAATTTCAATACTTAATATAAACCTACAAAAAACAAGGCAATTTGTTATTGGTGAAAAATAGGCACAGTAATCAATGTAAAAGAACAGAAATCACAGATATTGATCCATAGAAATATAGTCAACTGATTTTTTAAAGAAGCTTTAGATTGCATAAATGTTACATCAAGGGGATCCCTATATACCTCACCCCTTTCCCCTTCCACACTTTCCCCCATTAACAACATCTTTCATTGTGTGGTACATTTGTTACAATTGATGAGCACATATTTAAACATCACTACTAACCATTGTCTATAGTTTACATTATAGTTTACACTTTGTACCACGCAATTTTATAGTTTTTCACAAAATGTATAATGGCCTGTATCTGTCATTACAATGTCATGCAGAACAATTCCAATGTCCAAAAAATGCCCCATTTTACACCTATTCTCCCTTCCCTCTCCCCTCAGAACCTCTGGTGGCCACTGCTTTTATTTCAATGATACAAATTCTTCAATTGCTAGAACAATAATAAGTCTACTTTGATCCATAGTTTTATTCTCCTCTTAAGTATGTTCATTCAAATCTTGAGGATTTTGGTATGGTGATGCCCACCCTGTTCCTGATTGAGAAGGGGCTTAGATATCATGGGGCAGGTGGATGTAACTGTCTTGCTTGTAGGCAACTGATCATTGACAAAGAAGTTGAAGCAATTTAAAGGAGACAAGACTGTCTTTTCAACAAATGATGCTATAATCAAATGCAAATAAATAAATAACATAGACACATACTTTTTACAGAAATTAATACAAAATAATTAATAGATCTAAATGTAAAGCACAGAATTATAAAACTTGTACAAGAAAACATGGAAGAAAGTCTAGGAACCCATGCAGTTGGGAAAAAATTTTTAGATACAATACCATAAGAATAATTTATGAAAAAGTGATAACATGTACTTTATTGAAATTAAACACTTCTTTTCTACTAAAGACACTGCAAAGACAATGAAATTTCAAGCCATACACTGTAATGAAATTCTTGCAAAATCCTCATATCTGACAAAGGGCTATTAAACAAAATGTACAAAGAACTCTGACAACACAAGTATAACAATACAAACAATCCAGTTAAAATTGGGCAAAAGGTCTAGACAGACACCCCATCAAAGAAATTAGACAGAGGTCAAAATGTAGTATTAAAAGGGAATTAAATGGAAAAATACATTTGGTATCACCTATGGACTGTGGTTAATAGCAACACTGTAATATTCATGGATCTATGCTAAAAATGTACTGTGTTGATAACAGGGGGTGTGGACAAAGTTTGCCAAATGTATGCTAAGGACCATGGTTGGTGGTAATAGTCTGATGATATTATCTCAAAATCTGTAACAAATGTTCCGCCATGGTGTGGTGTGCTAATGAAAAGTTATTGTATGGGAATTCTACATATGTGCATGATTGTTTTGTAAGTTCACAACTTCTGTAATAAAAATATATTTAATAAATAATAATAGGATGAGTTGGGGGGAAAATACACCAAATGTTGGATATGAACTATAGTTAGTAGTAAGATTTTGATGATATCTTTCATAATTTGTAACAAATATCTCACAACAATGCAAGGTGCTGGTAGTGGATTGATGTATGGGATCCCTGTATGAAGCTATGCATATTTGTTTTGTAATTTCACATTTACTGTGCACTTACTGTTTTTGTACATGCATGTATGAATGATATACTTTGATAAAAAAATTTTAAAAATTGAATTAGAGGAGAAGGGTCAGGAAATGGGTGCTTCATCCCTTTCCCTCTGACTGCTGAGAAACTTGGAGAAGTGGTGACATCTGAATGGAGCTGAACTGGTCAACAATTGTGGCTTTAGAGTTGACATCACTGAGCTCCAACATAACTACCAACAACCACAGCATCTTGTCCACCCAGATTTCTCCAGCCAGAGGTCTCAGAATGAAAAGGACTTCTCAGAGAAACAGTCAATGTGGTCAATGATGCCTATGGGACTCTTCTAGCCCCCTGAGCAGGGGTCTGTAACTTATAAGCTAAACTCCATGGAATAGAGATCCACAAAGGGACATATTATGAAATGGACAGAGAATTTCTCATGGAAATAATGGAAATCAATGAAAAACTCACAGAAGCTCAGAGTGAAACTGCCAAAAAGATATTGAATCCATTGTTGGATATGGTTGTGGTGTGCGCACAGTGTTAGCAGGCACAGGCTTGGCACTGAGAATAAGGCAGGGGACAAGAAAGACATGGCCCAGGCCTTCATGGAGTTTATGTGTTATAGCTGTAATACAGTTTATGTATAACATGTCCAAAATGTAGTTCATGAGGATCCCTCTCACCCTTTACTTAGATTAATTCCTAAACATCCCCCCAATACCCTTAACTGCTAAGATCCAGCTAAACAGAAAGAATATACTGACAATGTGAACAACGCTTTTGAGCAGGATGACTTTGAAAAAGCCAAGGAAATTTTAACATAGATGAAAAACTTTTCAAATGTGAAAGAAAAGATAAATTTAAAGATGATTACACTCTAATTGTTTTGAATTTAAAAGTTTTATATACAAATTTCTAGTATTTTTTTAAAAGGATTATGAAAAGATGTTCAACATAATTTCTTATGGGAATTGCAAATTAAAACAACAGTGAGGTACCACTACCCATGTGTTAGGCTAAAATTAAAAAGCAAAACAAAACTGATAACCTCTTTTGCTGGTTAAGTGAGAACAACACACCAACACCACTGCTGGGGGGAATCCAAAGGGGCACAGCCACTTTGGAACACAGTTCAACTGTTTCTTACAAAGCTAAACTTTACCTTACCAAAGAAACCAGAAAATATGCTCCTATGCATCTACCCAATTGATTTGAAAATAAAAGACAAAAAAAAAACCTACACATGAATGATCATTCCAGTTTCATTCATTCATTATCACCAGAACCTGGAAGCAACCAAGATTTCTTTCACCATGTGAATCGACAAACAAATGTGGTACAGACATACAATGAAATGTATTATTAGTTTCTTTCTTTTATAAAAAAATTCCACATTTGCTCTATATTTTCTGAAATTATCTCAACTTAATCTTCTAAAGTTTTACTCAAATTTTCAATATTAGTTTTCAATATTCTCTTTCTGATCTGCATCTTTCTGTTATAGCATTCTTTTCTAATTCTGGACTTTAGATCAGTTTTGTTATTCTTTTTTTATACCTTTTCTCAGTAACTTATTAAAATGTAATTTATTTTAATAATGTACTATAAGATTTTTATTCCATATGTTCCTGTACTTCTAGCTGATTTCATACCCAAGTATTTGTTTGCTTATCCTTGTTTTTGAATCTGTGTTTTGTTTTTGCAGATTTCCTCAAAATTTGTTATATTAGTAAGCTTTCATATTTTGAAAAATGTCACAAAGAAAATAGATTATTTTTATACATTGTCAAGGTGTCTTGATTTGTGGAAAGGTCTGGAAAGAAGCCACATTTAACCATTTATTTTTATAAATCTCATATTGGTCAGTTTTAATAAGATACATTTTATCTATTCATGCCAGGCAACTGTAAGACTGATTGTGACCCTCCTGAACTTTCTGTAGTGAAAACAGACTGGATATCTCACTCTCCTGGTTGGGTAAATTCTGGTAACCCTCCTGTCCATTTTCACCTTGCCTCTGTGTTCACAAAAGTTCATGTCTCTGAACATAGAAGCAATGCCACCCAACTGAAGTAAAAAGGCAATTTCCATTACACTCATGGAGTAAAGAAAGGGACAAATAATTCTTTTCCTGGGGTAGAGACAGATAATGTGGAATTTAGGCACAAATAAAAGTTTCTAAAAGATTCTGGTTCTGCAAGATGGAGATCCATGTTCTTCCACATCATCCTTCCTCAAGACACATGAGTACCCATAAGACCACTTTCCCATTTACATCAGGACAATGGGCAGTGTTTGGGTCTGAGAAAACAGTCAATGGTGCTATTAGCTCAGATACCAGAGGCTGAATTCACAGGCAGGGATCTGGCCTGGAGTTGCCTGTCACAGATCCTCCTTGAGAAAGCAGGTTGGGGAGGGTCTGATAAGCATTGGAGATCAGTCGTCCTTCTCATATGGAATGTGATCCTCCATCCATGCAGACTTGGGCCATGGATCCAGGGAAAGATGAGAGGCCCTTGCTCTGTGCAGACAAAGCAGGTGCTCTGTGAAGGCAGAGCAGGGCAGGGTGAGGATTCTGATAGGAGAGGCCCTGCTTAGCATTTTCTCCATCCCACAAATCCTTGTTCTGTGCCCACTTGCAGATAGGGCTGGCTCCGCCTCTCCTTGAAGGTGCTGCAGTTCCTGGGCTTCTACAATCTGAGAGCTGCTTTGTCCACCTCTCTACCTTTGTCTCCCATCCTAAGCTTTGATGTAGGCTCTTCTCCATTATGACTGGTTGTTTCATGTTGGGTGTCCTTCTAATGTGTTTACATAGAGAGGTCATTTTCTTATATCAATACTGGGCTATGGCTCATAAAGTTATCCCCTACTGTGGCTGGAGACCCTGGGAAAAGGGTGACAGGTGACCGGGCTGAGCAGGAAATAGACTCCATGTAGTGCAGTCTCCATGCTGTGAACCCCACATGCTGCCCTGTGGGTTGGGGGCAGCTCTCTGTCCTCAAACTGTAAAACCACCTACTAGAGACACAGGTCTAGAGGATGGCAAGGCCAAGGCTAGAGCCCAGGTCAACCAGGGCCAGCTTGGTTGTCCCCACCATGCAGCACAGGTGCACCTTGGAAACTCAGTAACCTGCTCAGCCTGTAGTACCCTCAGTGAAGACATGCAAATCACCCTGGGGCCCCACAGAAGAAATCCCTGTCACAGGCTGCCCCTGTGTGGTGGGTCTTCATCCTCCAGATGGCCATGCAGATGCTGGGGCTCCTCCTTTGCCTGCTGGCAGCTCCCATGGATGAGGGTCTTAGAGATCCAGATGTTAACAGGGGCTTGATTGTGGGGTAGGACAGACTCACTCACAATGACTCTCCTTGTCTCCAGGTGTCCTGTCTTTCACCCTGAATGAGTTGGGCCCAGGGCTGATGAAGCCCTCACAGACTTTCTCCCTCACCTGCTCTGTCTCTGGAGGCTCCATCAGCAGTTATGGTTGGAACCAGATCCACCAGCATCTTGGAAAGGGCTGGAGTGGATGGGGTATGGGATGGGGGTACAGGCTATAACCCAGCTTTCCAAGGCCACATCGCCATCACTGCTGACACATCCAAGAATGAGTACTATCTGCAGCTGTTCTCCATGAGTGTTGAGGACATGGCCACTTATTACCGTGGAAAACACAGTGAGGGGAAGGCAGTGTGAGCCCAGACACAAACTTCCCTTTCAGGAAGGAGATGGGCGGCACGGGATGCTCAAGGCCAACAAGGACAAGACTTAGCCCAAGGAGCAGGTGCAGGGAGGGGGAAAGTTTCCTGTCAGTGTCTGGGGCTTCCTCTCCTGAGAGCCTATTTCCCTGAGGACTTGTCTTCCCCTTGCCTGGGTTCTCCTTCATTGCAGTCCCCAGCACAGTTTCAGGACAATTCAGAGCCTGCATTTATTTCACAACAAGAGGGAAGTGAGTTCACTTCCCCAGCCTCTCCTTCCTCTTAATTATTTCTTTGACTATATCCCAGTGTGATCTTTTGGAGCCCATTTGAACTAGTACCTCAAGCACCACTTGAAAACCACAGATATTCTGTGACCAATAATGCCTTTCTGTTCTTTCTAAAAATTAAACCCAAGTTATGGAAAGAATGAGTAATTAAACTTTCATTTTTCTTTGTAAAATGGATTTTATATCTTTAAAGTTTTAAATTCACAGAAAAACTGAGAAAATATAGAGACTTTGTATAGATCCCATAATTTTTTTCTGCTGTTAATCTCTTCTATATCCATGATACATTAATCAAAACTAAGTTACCACTAATAATAATGATAATAAAGGATAGACATTTTTGGATTTCACCCATTTTCCACGTATATTCTCTTTATTATATTGGATACAATCCTGTACACCATGCATTTTTGAATGTCTAGAAGAATATTTGATTGTTGGGTCTTCTCCTTTGCCTGGTGACAGCTCTCCAAATTGAGTGACTCTCACTTGGGATATGTGTCCATGGGGATGGCTGTGATTGCTGTGACTGAAAGGGATTGATCCTTCTTCCTTCCTGGTGCCCTATTCCAGGTGGAGCTGCATAAGTCAAGCCCAGGAGGAATGAAGCCCTCACAGAACTTCCTTCTCTTCTGCTCTGACTCAGTTTGCTCCTTAAAAACCAGTATTTCCTCCTAGCATTGGATTTGCAGGCTCTCAGGAAGGAGCTCATTGGATGGAAAAATAGGGTATTGTGGAGTCAGAAAATACAACCCACTCTTCCAGAGTCACACTAAATCTCCAGGGACACTTCCAAGAACCAGTTTTGATTACAGCTGAGCCCCATGACTGCCAAGAGCCCTGTGATGTATTACTGTGCTGCAGACACACAGAGAGGGGATGTCAGGTGAACCCAGACACAAACATTCCCTGAAGGGCACAGAAGGGAGCTGAGCTAAAGAGGCACTCAAGACCCATTGAGTACAGGGACCAGCCCAGGAAAGGGAAAATGTTCTGCCAGGATCTGAGTTTTCCTCACTGCCACAATTTGGAAACTAACAGTAAGTGATGGTAATCCAATTCATTTCACTATAATAATCAAGACTGCCATGGAGGGATAGATAAATAGATCAATGGAACAGAATATGTGTGCTATGGATAAAATAAGAATTAAATATAAAAGTGAATGCTCAATTCATTTTAAAAATCTGATAAATCATACCTCACTCAAATAAAATATATTTGAAAAAGTTTTCTGAAAGAAATGAATAGAAAGCAGGAAATTTCAAGAATATAATAAAAATATACATTCCTTAAACTAATTGCATCAAAATATATACCATCTTTTACTACACACAAAAAAGAATGCAATACAATAAAACAGGAGAAAATATATAACAAATATAGGAATAAATGAACACATGAATGGAGACTCAGTATCCTAAATGTAGATTAACTATATGTGCCAGGAACATCTCTCCTATGTACTTACCAAAAGTGTTGAAAACAGGCATCAAACAAATGCTAATACAAGAATGGTCATAGCAGTGCTATTCACAATTGCCAACAGATAAATACATCCCAAAGTCCATCAATTGATGAATTGATAAAAACATATGGTATAGTCATGTTGTGAAATATTATTTATCTGGAAAAAGAAATGGAGGTCAGGTAAATGCTTCATTATGGATGATCCTAGAAAACATTCTGCTAAATGAAAGAAACCAGTTTCACAAAACTACCAATTGTAGGATTCCATTTATATGAAATATCCAGAATAGCTAAGTCCTTAGAGAGGAAAAGCAGATTAGTGAAAGCCAGGGCCTGGGGAGAAGAGAAAATGGGAAGTGACTAGTTAATGGGTACAAGGTACCCATACATCTGTTGTTATGTAAATATTTTGGAACTAGATACAGATAATGGTTGTACAATCTTGCGAATGTACTCAATGTCACTGTATTTCACACTTAAAAATTGTTTTAATTTTATGTTATATTAATTTCATCTAAATAAAAAATACCAAATTTCAGCCTCTGCACATGAAAACTTAGAAGAGGAATTAAAAACAATGCAAACAAAAACAAAACCTCTAAATTTTATTGTCTGCAGGTGCACAGTACCTTGATGACCCTTAAAGGAGAGAGTGAAGATATGACAGTAATAGGAGGTTAGTAGTAGGTACTGGAAGGAAGCAGGGGCTCTGATTGTCATGGGGCACATGTGGGAATTGGCCACATTCTATTCTCTGACTGGTTGGGAGCAACAACAATGAACAGCATATAACAATTCACTAAGATGTATAATGTTTGTTCCTCTGTTCTGAAAAATATCATGTAAAATAACAATAAAATATAGAATATATCAAAGACTCATCAACTGATTCAGCTGCTCCCATTTCTTCTCCAGTCCTACCAAGTTGCAGCCTAGACACATTGACACTTTTAAAACCAAACATATAACACTTTATGGATACTGCTACCATTCCCTTCCATAAGAAAACCCAGTGGTCCATTTCATCAATCATATTATATTGTTGGTACACTGTGGGCAAGAATTAGCAACTACTCTAGATTTATTGGTAAGACATTTGCGTTTCTGAAAGTGGGAAATGAATATGACAAAATACAGGAGCCTTCCACCTATGCAATATTTCTGGGCATCCAGTGGTGTGAGCCTTGTAAAGATATCTCATCTAAGGTGAAGGATAAAGTTCCTCATTTACCAGTCCTACAACAAAAAGAAAAGAAGTCCAGGCAAACCACTTAGCATTTGAGAGACAACGTAGTCTTCATTTTAGTTTGTTCCTCTGGTCTACTTTTCATGTGACCTAAAATATTACTAGTTTTCATGGGGACCTGAACAAAAGCTTACTCTGCCAAAGGTACAGGCTGTCATGCAAACTGCTCTTCCAATTAGCCTACAGGATCCATCAGTTCCAACAGGAAAGAAGTGCCAGGACAAATAGAGATATTGTGAGGAGACTTTGACAGGCTTGTTTAAGTGAGTCACTGGGCATATCCTTAGGATTTTGGAGTAATGCTCTGCCATCCTTTTGAGAAATAGGTTTTTGGTTGCTACTGGCTCTTAATAGAGACTGAAGTTTAGCCACAGACCACCATGGTACCATGTGACCTGAGCTGCCCAATATGAACTGGATTTGCCTGGGGACAAAGGACTGAGACTGGATTACATACAGTTCTGTGCAATATGTAGACACTACCAGAATGCTGAGACCTACAGCACTACAGCCCCATTCCATCACATCCTAGAAGGACACTGCAAAGGGCAATCAATCCAATTATCCAGATCTTTTAGCAGTTCATCTAGTTCCTTAAATTGCTTGGAAACAGTAATTGCTAGAGGTGACTATGTATATGCATTTCTGAGTTGAGCCCATGGTTTGGCTGGATTGTTAGGTACTTGGAAGGAACAATGTCAGAAAAGGGATGATAAGGATATCTGTGAGGGAATAATGTAGATAGACATTTATGAATGTGCAAAATGAAGATATTAGCATCCTAAGTGGGTGTTCAATGAAGAGTGATATCATCAGAGGAGGATTTTAAAAATCAAGGCTTAGGATGATCCATTCTTTGGACATAAGTCTGCCACTTTCCACAAACAATCTTCTCATTCCTCAATGGACTCAATAACTAAGTGGACAAGGTAGCAGTGTTGGAGATTAATCAAGGGATCAACTTGCTGAGGGCAATTGGAATATGGAATTGGTAGTGAGAGAAGCTAGTTTTGACTTACCATATAAGTCAAAGAAGTGATCAATAAAATTGTTTTGAGTAGTTCTTCCTTTATATGTGCTCAATATGTGTATATCTTTGCTTGCTTGCCCCTATTATCATCATCATGTAGCATAAACTGTATTAACTTTACATCAGAATATTTAACTTAAAGGACATCAAGGGTGTCTTTAAGGAATATCATCCAGGATCTTACATATTTTTCTCTGGAAAGAGTTAGTGAATTATGGATTATACACAAAAGAGTATATCATGCTAAAAGGAAGCTCAGCTTTGTTTTATTGCATTCTCTGTTAGTTGGTTACCCTTTCCTGGTTATAACTGGATTGCACAAAGCAGCCATTACTAAGCTGTGTCTTGTCTTTATGGTTGTGTTACTTCTATATTGACTTTATTTGGAAGTTAAACATGTTTTAAGGAGAGGCATATGGGTTCAGGGTTGACAAGGTATGGACAACTTACTAAAATTACAATCATGATGCTACTAGTAAGGAATAGCATCAGGAAAATCAAATAATTGGCACCAAACATACTTCCCCACACTGATATTTCAAAAACCAACCAGAATACATTATAGTCAACATTGTCAGGGAATATACACATACTATATATTCCACTTTTTATTCCATCTGTGTATGCACAAACACACATACATATATATAATGGCTGGGATAGTGGCACGATGAACATATTTCCAAAGCCATCCTTGATCCTTGGCTGAATCTGAATCCCTGACAAGCTCATTCAGGCTATTTCCTGCTTGGGAGTAGAGGAAGCTGGGCTTGGTGAGGGGGCATCCCAGGAAGAGGACTGTGTTCTCAAATGGCTCAAGCAGCATCCTCCTCCCAAGGTGCCGCTAAGACAAGGACCTTCTATCATCTCCTTTCATTTTATATACTAAGTTACCTCCCAGATGCAAATCTCCACCTGTGCATACAGATGAAACCACAGCACAAATTTCCTTAAATTTAGGTTTATTCTGTGTCAAGAAATACATGTTCGGAGCATCATAGACCTCATGCACAAGAACCTGAAAGCCTTTTGGTTACTCTTCTGTCTGTTGGTGACTCCCAGATGTGAGTTCCTCAGGGATTCAGACAAGAAGATAATGGGGATGTGGCACCTGAACACATGACTTACTGTGGTTCTACTTGTCCTCAGGTGTCCTGTCCCAGGAGAAGAAGCAGGAGTCAGAACCTGGCCTGGTAAAGCCCTCACAGACCCTGTCCCTAACCAGCATTGTCTCTGGATTCTCTTTAAGGAGTTATGATGTGGATTGGATCTGCCAGTCTTCGGGAAAGGGCCTGGAGAGGGTGGGTGTAATAGAGAGTGGTGGAAGCACAAACTATAACCCAACTCTTCAGTCCCAATTCAGCATCACCAGGGACACCTCCAAAATGAAATTTATTTAAAGCTGAACAGCCTGAGAGCTGAGGACACAGCCACATATTACTGTGCAAGAGACACAGTGAGAGGAAGTCAGGGTGAGCCCAGACAAAAACCTCTCCTCGGCTCATGAGAGGGCTGGCTGCTTAGTGTGTTAGCAACCACCAAGAGGCACTCAGGAGGCCACTCCAGCTGCAGGTGCAGAGAGGGGCTGGGATTGAGTTTCCTGGCCTTGCCTAGGGTTTCTTCTTCTTTCGCCACTTCATGTAACCCAGAGAGAATAGCCAATGGATCTTTAGTAAGCAGTGTTATGATGTATGCAAGATTCAATCTCAGAACTGTTTTTTTAGTGTTACTACCTCTGTGTTGAAATACAATACACATACATACTATTTTAACATTATATGTTATATGTGAAGAGGGTAATATTAGCGTAAAGAACTTGTCACACCTCCCTAATTCTCCCCACACAGCCATAGGCTTCTGATGGCAGAGCTCACCTGACAGAACCCACAGGGATGCAGACTACTCAGATGTGTGCTTGGACCTCACATTCCAGCACATCCTGGGAATCAAAGCAAAGCACGACTGCAACCGCTGCCACCCTGCCCTGCATCTCCATGTGAGAAACAGCTTTCTCATGGTGCATCAAATGTCTAAGAATAAGTGTTCCTGTTTCTGGTTGTGTAAGCTCAAGTGCACCTATAGGTTCCAGTCCAAGGGCAAGCATAACCTTCCTGAACACAACTATCAGCTGAAACCTACCTGGCTCCTTACCTCTTGTAATCTCAGATCTAAGTTTCCTGGGGAAAGGCTGGGATATGAGAAAATGGACAGTGCTGTGAATACTATCCAAGTTGCCTCTGTCTGATCTCCAAATGCAGCCATTGGCCCGTCATGTATTTCTGCACACTTCCTAGGATACAGAATCTTTTTCCAATTGTTTTCTTCCAAGTTGCATTGTTTTTTCACCAGTGTCTTCAACTGCCTATTTCCGAGTCCTATTTCTGCATGTTAAAGCTTTCATTCCACAGTGAGGAGAGGGGAGGTAGTTCTGGACATATTTTCCATGATGGCCTCTGTTACCTCCATCTTTCTATTGGATCCCAACAATGGCTAATAGAAAACTGGTTTTGATTGCTTTCCACTTGCAGGTTATTTCTTTGTTCTGTAGTGGAGTTAGGGAGGCTGCTGGGGGTGTATTTCTATAATGGATATTGCCCCCCCAACCACCACTTAGGGAGAGAAGTTAGGTTTACTTTCCATGTTGTGCTGGGTTTTTTTGTTTGTTTGTTTGTTTGTTTGTTTTCCCTAATTATGGTGGAGAAGTATGCAATCCAATAGTGATCTGGCTCCTGGGAGGCTCACTCTAGCAAATTTACCAATAGTTAAATTTGACTTTACCAAAATTAATAACTAGTGATTTAAGGAAATCAACATTAAGAGTATAAAGATAGAACAAATTGAATGGGAGAAAACATTCAAAAATCATACATCTAATAAAGGATTTCTATCTAGACTATGTTAATTACTTACATCTCAACAAAAATGACACAAAGACATACAAATGGTTAATAAGTAAGTGAAAAATAGTATTGCATTATTTGTCATCATGGAAATATAAATCAAAATTACAATGCAATACCATTTCATATCCACTAGATGGGCTAGAATAAAAAAATAGGATACTGACACATATTTGAAAATATGTGGAGAAATAGGAATCCTGCTGCAATGCTGATGAGAATGTTAAATGATCAAGCTTCTTAAAAACTGACCTGCATGTCCTCAAATTATTAAATAAAAATTGTATGAACCTACAATTCCACTTCCAGGTATAAATTCCAAAATATTGAAAACAGGGATTCAAATATAAATTTGTACACCAAAGTTCACAGCAGCATTATTCACAATAGCCAAGCTTTGTAAGTAATCCAAATTTCCCACAACAGATGAATGGATGAACAAATGGATACACACAATGGAATGTCATTCATCTGGTCAAACGGAAAACTCATGCTATAACAAGGATGAACATTGAAATGTGTTTTTGGACTGAATAGTCCAAATCCAAAGGGAAAAGTATTGTATGATTTCTCTTACATGGAATGAATAGCCTATGCAAATTCATAGACAAAAAAGTAGATTAGAGGTTACCAGATTCTGGATTGAATGGGGAGTTAATTCTAATAGTAAGATTTGATGAAAAATTTTGGTAATGTTTGTTGGTACTTGTACAAAATTGTGAATTTAATGAATACCTCACAATTATACACATGAAAGTGGTTTAAGTAAGAATTCTGTGTTTTATGTATATCAAACAAATAACTGATATTATTACAAAATAGAAATGAAGTATTGATACTCAACTATCACATGATTAATCCTGGAAAATGATATAACTGAAAGAAGCTAGCCATGAAATTCCACATAACTTATTATTTCTTTCATATTAAAGACAACATTAGGAAAATCTATAGAGATAAAGTAGATATATTGTTTATTAGGGCTATATGGCAGGTAGAAGGATAGGAGGAAGATAGGTAGAAGGTATATTTTTTCGTTATGTGTTAATGAAAATATTCTAATATTGACCCTGGTGATGGTAGCACATATTTTTTAAACAATAGCCATCAAATTATATGCTTTAAAGGGAAGAACATTATGCTATATGATTTATATTTTAAAAATTAATTTTTAAAGAAGCTTAATTGTTCCCTGGAGAGAAGGGGAGGGATAGGAGGCAGAAATTTTTGGGTAATGAGTGAAACCATTTAGGAGTTCACAATTGGGGTAGTGGTGATAGTTACACACTTGTACATATATGTAAATACTCACCAAATGTTACTCTTAAATATGTGAAGATTTTCATATTTCAATTATGCTTCAATAATGCTAAAAGAAATAAAAAATGGATAGATGAAGAGGTTGGAGAGATAGTGAGATAAATCATGACCTGTGAAATCCCAGACAGTACTTTAACTCATCTCCTGACCACTGTTTATATATATATATTCTTTAGGTAGACACTAAGAAGGGAACAACGTTTTGCAGTATTCTCATTACACAAAGGGAGATGCTACAAATCTATCTAGACATGCCCCACTCTGTCCTAGAATTGGTTCAGGGAGCCATTGAGTCAAGTGGTGAGGAGCACAGGGCAGACACTGGGACTCACTCTCAGCAGACATAGACTTTGGGCATGTTGTCCAACCATTCTAATTTTCTGTTTGAAATTTTACATCTGTAAAATAGAGGTGACACTGATATCTTCTTCATTTTTATGCCATTTTCATTCATTCACATTTTATTTTATGTCTCCCTATTTCTTTTTTTAATTTTTATATTCTTTTAAAGATACTTAAATTACATAACTGTTACACAAAATATATAGGGATTCCCATATGCCCCACTTCTCACACTTCCCATAACATCCTTCATTAGTATGGCACATTAATTGCAATTGATAAACACATCCTGGGGCTTTGCCATTAAGCATGGACCATAGTTCACATTGTAGACCACACTCTCTCCCACACAGTTCTGCATGTTATATGATGATATAAAATGGCCTATATCTGTCATTACAATATCACTCAGGAGAATTTCCACGTCCCAAAAAAAGCCCCTGTATTACAATTGCTTTTCTCTCTCCCTACCCACAGAGCCTCCAGTGACTACTGGCTCCACATCAGTGTTGTAATATCTTCCATTGCTTGAATCACAATATGTCTATAGTAGAATACCAGTAAGTCCATTCTAGACCATAGCTCTTCCCCCCCATCCTGAGGAGTCTGGGATGGTGATGTCCACTCCACATCCAATTGAGAGGGGGCTTATATCCCATGGGGAAGATGGATGGGATTAGCCTGACTGCAGCTGCAGGCTCTCTCCATTCCCTGGGATGGCCATGGTCCATCATCATCTCCCCAGGGAGATGTTAGCACATGGACAGCCCAAATTCTCAAGTCTCTGGATGTACACCTACAAACTCCAGCACCAAGTATAGGTTTGAATAGAAGGGACAGATGAGCCATGTGCAGGGAAGACATAGCTGAGTCCAACTCTGGCACTCTCAGGAGCACAAACTCCAAAGTAGGGCCCACTGGCAAGGCAACAAACTTTGGAGCTATCTGCCCTGACATAGGACCTGGGTGTCTCCAGAGCCTTCAGGAACCCCACTACTTAGAGTGATATACACTTTGGAATTCTATGAGATCCTGCTTAGATGTGCATTATTGTTACATCTGGGATGACCTCCCAACACATTTTGAAGTCTCTTAGCCATATAACCTAATTTGTCTTTACCTTTCACCCCTTTTATTCAAGGCCTTTTTCCAGTCACATTGTCAGTTGGCACTTGGTAGCAATCCCTCGGTGCCAGGGAGGCTCATCCCCAGGAATCATGTACCATGCTGGGAGGAAGGTAATGATTTCATATCCTGAGTTTGGCTTAGAGAGAGGCCACATTTGAGCAACAAGGAGGCTCTCAGGAGGCAACACTTAAGCACCCCATAACAATAGGCTAAGTTTCAATTCCAAGAGCAAAGACTTACAAAGCTAGTCATCAATATCAAGGGCCCATCAGTGGATCATCCTCCTTCACTAGTCACTGACCCTGCACTTGGGGGACTGTTGCTGCTCCCTTAGAGAATGTGGCAGAGCTCTCCAGGCTGGGAATTCAGTATTCTCTCATTTACTGAGTGATTCTCCACCCACTGTGACAATGCTCCATGAACATTTGAACATTTTTATATACCTTATATTTATGCTCAGGTGAACTTCCTCCTATGCATCCCCCATCCCTGACACC